>CAXHWN010000546.1:105946-138446 GCA_964020975.1 Hermodice carunculata
TCTATCTATCTATCTATCTATCCATCCATCCATCCATCTGTCTATCTGTCTGTCTGTCTATCTATCTATCTATCTATATATCTGTCTGTCTGTCTATATATCTCTCTATCTCTCTGTCTATCTTTTTCAACGTAGGTATATGTGAGTTTATGGACACATTGTCATTGGTTACATTGCAAGTCAATGGGGATTGCAACGTTTAGGCAAAATATTTAATATCATGCTGGGTACAGTTCAGCTCAAGATACCCGACTAAAAGCCATTTCGTAGGGTGGTTTTCACCCTCATTTCTCTTTGCAAGCCTTGGCTGCGCGGGACAGGCTTGATCTGGACATTAAACAACACACAGTAATTCAACCTATTTGCAGTTATGTAATTAATGAGACAACATTTTAGTCAATAGATTAGGGGCTCTTACAGCTTCATCCAGTAAGTTTTGTTTTCAAATTTAAACAGCAATGTGACAATCCTAATAATTTTCAGAAAATGCTATATTGTGTATATATATATATATTCCAGAGAAGCTGAGCCAATCGCTTTGGAATGCATTGGGCACGCCTGGAGACCTGTTATTCTGAATATGTTCAAGACATTGAGACTCTTATTATTCACTAGTTCTACAATCTGGTCTGTTTTCATTCTTCTTGGCCTTTTGTCCCAACCAGAAGTTGAATCTTCTTTGTTCTGATTGGGAATGTTGGTAAAGTTTATTTCCACCAGATTTGTTCACAACACGGTGGTGCTCTCGTTTTTTCTGTTTTTTACCAAGTAATACAGATTCGGAAAATGCGGTAAGGAGAATATGCTCATGTGAACAACAGGGGTCATGGCATCAAACAATGGCGACCTTTATACCATTCTGGAGTTCACTGGATCACTTCAGTCTGTGCATGTGAGGTCAGCTAAGCACAAGACTGTCAGATTCGTCTTGTTACAATATGTGGCAAGCAAGTATAAATATCTTTCCCAGGTTCTTTCTATGTAATATATGCTAAGCAATAATTATTCGTCTTGTCCCTTGCCCAGTGGTGAACGTTTCCATTGCATGGCTAGTCAGCAAGGCAACTCGCCTGTCTGATTTTGCAGCTTGTTTGTATGTTCATATCCTTTTTATTTGCCACCTTTTGTAATGCAAAAGGGGTTACTGAAGGTCCAAGCCCTTTCCTCAATCGCAAATGGCCTGAAGTATACAGCATTTTTTATATTGTTAGGAAATAAAATTAATTTGTACCGAGTGTACGATACCACATGTCAACAAAAATGTATATGAATACATGTGTCTGTGCATAATATTTGCAAGCACTGGATTACTGCCCTGCAAACGTGCAACATTAGACTATACCTTGGACTAGTCTTTCAAAAACATGACTGACTTTGCAGTCACGTTAGTAGTGTGGTGTCCTGGTACGCTGTCCATTGTCATGGACATCCTTTTGTCACAGGTGTGTAAGGTTAAAAGGGTTAGGCTATCTGAGATAACAATTTTTAAAAGAAAAAAAAATGTGTCCTGTATGTACTAGATGAGGTGTTGCTTTGGATTATAAACACTCCTTTCGTCCTCTTCATCGACTACTTACACTTTGTCCGCCTTTTCGTCGACCATTCTCTTCATGGTCCTGCCCTCCTGGCCATAACAGCTGAATGAAGAGGCCAGGTGGGTGACCTTGACTTTGCACAGAAGGCTACAGGGTTATTAGCCGCAATTTGTCGAATTATCTTGCATGTAAAATACCATGAACATTTGTTGTCTGGTGGCCTACTGCTTTCTATTTAAGTATGGGGACTAATGTTTTGAAGACCAAGTACGCATACCTATTTTTAAATAAAGGAAATGTGATGGCAAGATGAAATAAAATATTTCCAAAACTGACCATAAAGTACCGCTGGAATAGTTGCAATTATTACGAATATAATGCGTTAATTTCTGCTGTTTCTAATTAATTGTGTCAAACGCATGGGTCTGAAAAGGCAGCTTCACATGGAAAAGCCAAGTGGTCAAACAATTTTGTTTTATGCAATAATTTATGTGCATGCACTCATGCCTGAACACCAAGTGCATCTCCAAGTTTATGTGCCTGTGCTCTAATGAGCGGGAATACTCCATTTACAAGTCGTTTTCGGCCAACTACCCCAGTATATATATATATATATATATATATATATATATATATATATATATATATATATATATATATATATATATATATATGTGTGTGTGTGTGTGTGTGTGTGTGTGTGTGTGTGTGTGTGTGTGTATATATATTCACATTTTGCAAACATGCTGACTGGTGTCAAGGCAAAGCCTCTTGTAATTATTATGTGACTGATCTTGACATGACTTAAAAGATGTCGATGACATTTTTGTAAGATGCTTCTGTTTGCATCACTTTACTTTTAATGGATAACACAAAGTGATGAAGCTCTTTACAAAACATTATTCAGCTATTGCAGGGTTCCGCAAGTGAAAAGGACAAATTTACCTTGGCGTAGCAGAGAAACGAGTATTGTATTTGTGTCTTATCTTATATAAGAGCTTCTCCGTAGTCATGATCTTTTTTCACAGTCCGTACTCTCTAATCTCCTTAAGCTAACCCATCACTGTCTAACCTATATACATATGGACATACTATTGTCACGTTCTTCTGTAGAATTTCAACACAGGATTTATTCGCCAAATGAATGAAAGGGTCTTCAGGGGATAACTACTCAGAACAGGGCTCAGAGTCTGTACAAAAAAAATGTCTTGCAAGCATCTGCCTATACATACAGCATCGGTACCTAATCTTCACTCTCACAATGTTCGTTTCAATACATATGCTCACTAAAGAAATTGTAGTCCCATCTTTAAAATCGTCGCGTTTATGTCCAATTAGAAAAGGAAAAATCTGTGACATTTCATGATGTCATATAACTTGATAGCTTGGTACTCGCAAGTCGATCTGCACATTGGCAAATAGCTCCTACCCACCCACCCACCCCGAATATATATATATATATATATATATATATATATATATATATATATATATATATATATATATATATATATATATATATGTCCTTGTACCAAATTTGTTTAGCAGGACAACCGAAGCAAACATGTAATAAGTTCTTTTACTGAAATAGTAGACTGTTTAACTCTCACAGCTTTACATATTTTGTCTCCGAAACCAGTATAATTGTGAATGTTGCTGGGTCTTATATCCATGTCATACTTACTTTATTCAGAACACTGGATCAAGGGTCAGGCGACCAAGCTTTCTCCTAAAAAAACATGAAGTTCTGGGGGATCTTCAGCTGCAAATAAAGAAGGCACGTGAGGCCATTCATAAATGGAACCGTGGACGAAAAGACACAATATTAGCCACAAATAATATCGCAGAATCCCTCGAGGAACACATGCGCTCCAGGGATCAGAATAATGTTAAGGAAAAAATTATCGCTGGCGCTAGGAGACTTCCTGTGGTAGGTGAAGTAGCAGCAAGCGTAATTGGGGAGCCACAGAGTAAAGATGATGTAAGAATTGAGCTGCAAAGCTTGCGTTTAGAAGCAGGCAGGATAATTGATACAGATCGGCAGATGCTGGAGAAAGTGGGAACTTGTTTGGCCGATATTGAATGTAAAGTTACAGAGCTTCTGCGTCTTTACAGTTTGTCCGTCACTAACGCTCGGACAAATAAGTTCATTGTTTACGTGCTTGACGACATAGCAACCGCAGTTGATATCAATCAGAAAGAAAGCATTTTCCTTAAATTAATAATGGGAACATACAAAAGCATTAGTGAATATCAAAAAGATAACTTGAAAGAAGCATACGCTGCAGGTAATTTGGATGATGTCGCTGCAGCGATTGGCCTAGGAGAACAGGCAACTAATTTTGAACCAGGAATGATATCTGCCCATGGTTTGGTGAGCGATGAGTACTGTGCAGAGGGGCAAAGAATGTCGGTTTTAGATGAACTTTGGTATGATCTTGACCAATCATTGAACTGCTTCTTTAGACAGAAAGAAGAGGGATTGATAAATGGTGCAAAGAAGATATTCCGGCAATGGTATACAGGAGACACAAGTGAGGGGTCCAATGCAGAAAGTAGCGGAGGCAGAAAAATAAAGGGAAACCGGAAGAAACTGCAAGAAATAATCGAAAATGCCAATGCGTTAATCATCCAAGCAGTTTGTGCAAAGTTGTGCCATGATCCTTTCCAAGTATAATTATTTGACGGATTTGCTTATGTGTGTCTAAGAGGAAGCAGAGACTAACTTTGATGAGGTGGTTTAGTTGTACATCTCTGTTTGTATCGTGAAGATGTACTATGTATTAATGAGTTACATACAGAGTTTTAATTGGGATTTGGTACATGTGGCCACGTAAGTGTGCTGAAGTTGTCTCAGCTGCCAAGCATCCACGAGAAACTCGTTCCCTTCGTCTTTATAGGCAAGGGAATGATTCTTAACTTTCTTAAGTAATAGAAAACCTTGTAGAAAAGGCCGTAATTTTGGTTCCCTATTTTTCACGCAACTTCTGTATTTTGGAGTGAAGTACATTCGACACGTTACATAGACATGGATTGCTCCTTCATTTTTTTTTTTTTTTGGGGGGGGGGGAGGGGGCGATACACGATTGGCTAGTTGGCGTTATGACCCACCCTTCAGGAAAAGTGAATTTTATAAGAATAGATAAGGTATTGAGAGACACAAAAAAAAAGAACAATGGAATGGTGGCAACTTTACCTTCTTGCTGCACTGCAATACGATACAAAAATTGTGCACAAAATGTATATCAAAATGCTTTAAATTGTTATTCCGGAAGCATTATTCAATAGTAAACAGGTTAAAAGTTTAACTGAAGTTGCTGAGAGATCGTGGGTAAGAAGCGATTAAAAATGCCGCTGCACCTACATTATAACTTCACTGTTGGTCGTAGTTTAATTTTTGACACCAGCCGCTATTATGCAATAGGGATCATTTAATGACAGTCGTCCAAATTTTATGTATGAGATGGTGGGCAGATCAGCGTTCCCCCGTATATGTGCATGAAAATACCCCCTAAGAACGTATCCTTTTAGAAAAAAATAATCCAATTTCCTTTCAAACCTGTGAATATTCCTTGCGACTGCCCCCACGCCTCACATACAATGCGTAAAATGAAAACAAAAAAACAAAAAAACAAAAAAAAAAACAAACAAACATACAAACGAAAAAAAAAAAACAAAAAAACAAAAAAAAAAAAACAAAACAAAAAAAAAAAAAACAAAAAAACAAAAAAAATCACCATACATGTTGCCACATTACTATATTCACTGTATTAATGAGCCCAATTTTTGCATTGATAACCTGCATCATGCAGGCTGTCAAGTAACAATGGCCGAGGTTTATAAACACACATCGCTTAGTGGTTACTTTTGTTTTCTAATTAATAATATATGGAATTTGCACACACGCACAGTATGTATATGTATATATATATATATATATATATATATATATATATATATATATATATATATATATATATATATATATATATATATATATATATATATATATATATATATATATGTGTATATGTATATATATATATATATATATATATATATATATATATATATATATATATATATATATATATATATATATATATATATATATATATATACATATATAGTTTCGTGTCTGTGTATGTGTGTGGGTACATGTTCAGTAAAACCTGACCATTGCCTGATACTGTGGCTTGAGTTCTTAGTACTCACAATGTGGCATACTTAAGTTAACAGGGGAAAATTGTAATTAACAATCATTGAAAAGGATCCGTTGGTTACATTAGATAAAGAAAAACATTGGCTTTGAGATACGAGTATAGTCTTTCGAATTTTGTCTTATTCTCATAACTCCCTCCCCTTCCTGGAATATGAGTTTAAACCAATCTGAGAAAGCATACCAAAAAATAATGTTAAACGATCCCGCGATTCATTTTACCAAAATGTTGTACTTAAAGTTGAGTCCCTCTACTGCTAGAAGAATTATTTACTGGTAAATTTACCTGTAAACTTCAGAGATTTGAAATATTTCGTGATTCAAATAAAATGAACGGGCTTTAGACATTTTCATTTTATAGATAAAGGAAGTAATTATACTAGCTTTACACGTGAGGCAACAGGGTTAAATGTTTTACCTGATAGTATGCACACGTCCTGCTTAATATACACACATACACACACGAATACTCGCGCCTTCTTTGCATCAAGCTATGTTGTCCTAAAGCACAAAACCTCATGATTCCAATAGTGTTACTGAATGCTGTTGCATACATTCACATCCCAGTGTATGCAAGATCTGTTGTCTATTATATAAAAATTCACAATTGCATTGGGTTTTGTTAAATTTTTTTCCTTGCTGGAACTTGTATCATTACCATTTATTCTGAGGACAGTTCTGTTGCGTAACTCAACATGATGCTGATGTAATGACAAACGTTGCAAGTACCCCATTTGATTAATTATTACAAATAAAATTGACGTGTACGTGCTGGACCACAAATCCTCTATGTAAAGCATGTTTTTCTTTGATTATCAAAATGCAGGTTTCCAGGTCATGTACGTTCAAGTCAAATTAGGGTGAGTCGTGGCATTAAATTCGTATTTTTCCAATCTTTGACTTTGAAACATTTTTGTTCGAATCATTTGAAACGACAATCTGGCTATTTCGTCAGTACACGCCACCTGTATGGACTCTCATGTCGGGAGGGCAGAGTCACTCCTTGCTTTTGTGTCTTGTACATCTATTAAACAATGTGAGTATTCTAGAGTTCATGAGTGCTCTTGAGTTCAAAATACCCAGATCGAAGGTGCGGGGCAAGACAAACCTTTGCCTGGCAGAAGTGTGTGGGCTTTTTTTTTTTTTTTTTTTTTTTTTTAATTTCATAAGAGCTGAATTATCATATGTGTATTTCAATAACCAATTTTACTTAAGCTATTTTGAATGCTGTTTTGAATCTACACTTCACGTACATAAGCCGCATCTCTTGTCTTCCTTGAACTATTTCTGCGTGGAAACTGTTATTGTTATAATAGACTTTGGCATTACAGAGCTGTTTATCATCCAAATGGTCCACATTAATCATGTGTGTTTTGCGTCATTTATAATACCCAATTTCACCTGAAATTCAATCTCCGGTATTCTTGTACCTCCAGTCTTTGTTCCAGCATTGTTTTTGTTTTCACATGGTCATATTTGTCATCATAACAATAAATTGTGACATTACAAGCCTGTGTTCAGTCAAATTAATCTTTTCAGCAAGGAACATGTTTTTTTTCCCCTCAAATTCAAGCTAATATCAATACCTTTATAAGCCCATAAGAATTAGGATTGTGGATAATCTCACAAAGTACGTACTTTGCAGGAAACGCAAGTTTCAGATGAGCAACCTTTCAGAGCCAGGTTTTGTACTTAGTTAACAGCTTTGCTCAGCACACTGTGGCCAAAATGATCCCAAAGGGGGTCAAAGAAAATCATTGACCTGGACCAGTGTATTCTATGGAAGTAAATGTATGCTGAGAGAGGGGAGGGGGAACTAGTGAAGGATTCTAGGCATTCCTTTATATTGGTTTCTGAAAGTAAATTCTTGAAAAGTGCAATCTTGAAGATACCTTAAATGTCTCTGCTGATCGTTCTTTCTTTTGCCAGAGGTCTGAACATTCAGGCTTTGGGTTTGGAACCACAACTACCATTGCATTTTGCAATAGTCATAATACTACCTGGGTTGGTGACATCCAAGGTAGTATAACTATTGTGACGCCATCATTAGCCACAAACATTAACTAAGACGTTGTACCGGTATGATTCACTAAATTCTGAGAGACCATTGTCTGAGAGCAATGGCTGCAAAAAAATTTGTTTTAAACCTAGCTGTACTCAATGTAAGATTAAAGTTACGCTATTTGCATAGGCTCAGGTGTTCTCACTCCAGTTGCTTTACATTTGCTTTATTGGTCGAGGCCATTGCAAAGCATCCCAATGTTTCTTTATGGTGTTCTGCTCGCTAAATTTTGGCATTATGTTGTAAAGGATTTATATCCGAAAGAAAATATTTAACCTTCCACCTATCCATGAGCACCAGTGCAGCTGTAATGTTATTGAATTTATAATAGTTCAGGACTCCCATTGCCATCGGAAGTTAAGGCAAAGAAGCCAAAAGGGGGAAGTCTGACAGAGGCTCTGTTGACGTTAGGCTCGCAGGTAATCGTCTAAACATATTTTATGATCGTCTTGTGAGGTAGACAGTGGTGTTGCTCTGTATGAATCCAAATCCTTACACATCACTCGATGACTAGATATTGAGTTATCTGATCTGGAGATCTAATGGTGTGAGATAAGAATTCATAATATTATTTTTTTTTATTTCCTGTCTTGTTTAGGCCACCCGCGTTCCAGTTTTTATTTGGAGTACGTTTCAAGAAGGGTTCGACGTGGGCGAAAGGCACATGTGTTCATAATATTATCTTAGTGGAAACAAAATTGCTATTTTCATATGCAATTAGGCCAGAAGCTTGATCAATTTGCCAGTACGTATCTTCGTACTGTACTTAAAAATGAACCCATACGCATTACCGACAGTTCCGCCACACGACTAGATCCAATCTTATCTAACATTCTTAACTTTATATGTGAGAGCTCTGTACTTCCTTCAATTTCAAACTGCAATCATAGCGTTGTAGGTGCTAGCCTGCTCTTCTGAAAAGAAAAGCGATCATAAACTCAAAAGGCGCATTTTAAACAATGGTGAAGCAGATTTTGAGGTTTTCAAACCATCTGTTTGAAGTATGCACTGGAATTCCTGTTTTCTTCCTGAATATACTGATTTATGCTCTGATGCCTGGTCTGCATTGTCTGTCATGTTTATAGAAAATGCTCAACAATAGTGTAATTATTCAAACAATCTATCTATCTATCTATCTATCTATCTATCTATCTATCTATCTATCTATCTATCTATCTATCTATCTATCTATCTATCTATCTATCTATCTATCTATCTATCTATCTATCTATCTATCTATCTATCTATCCGCCCGTCCGTCCGTCCATCCATATATATATATATATATATATATATATATATATATATATATATATATATATATATATGTATATATATATATATATATATATATACATTGAACTATGCAGCAAAATTGACGGTGGTACAACTGCCACCTGCACTTACTTAAACATTACGATAACAGAATATATTAAAACGCGAAACGTCAAAATATCAATATTTATGCATGGATCCCTTTCTCAAGAGTTCAAAACAGATAACTTTAACAGCTTAAAACTGCTGAAGATGAGTACAATTGTAAGCTTCGTGAGGAATTCAACATTCATTGGAAGAAAACAAAAATTTGGTGGCGAAAAGTTAAATATTTTTTTAACCAAAATCAATCTTCAGCTGTTCCCTATCTCGTACACGATGTCGAGTAAAGTTCTGATTCCATGTCCAAAGTTGATTTGTTTTTAAATTCTACTTTCTAGGAAAACATGTAAAGTTAAATATAGGTGGCTCACTTTACCTGAATATACTGATCCTGCAGCATCTAGTCTTTGACTGATTCTAATGGAGACAGAAGTCATTGAGGTGCCTTGTCGTCTTGACACCACCCAAGCTTGTGGTCCCTATGGCATGAGTGCAAAACGGTTTGGAGAAGCAGCGCCTGCTAATACCCCTCACCTGCTAGGTTAGTTATCACTTTCAAATAGACAATGCCCTTCACCTTGGAGAAGAGCAAAGTCTCCCCACTTTATCAAGAGGCCCTTAGAATTTATTTGATAACTATAGGACAGTGTCTCTACTCAGCTGTATCGGAAAAGCACTTGAAAAGTAGATCTTAAGACGTACGTTACTTTTGGCGGGACATCATTGTTGTCTCTACTCATCAATCTAGTTTTATATACCGAGCGACTCGATGGTCAATCAGTTGCTCTTCCCCTATCATGAACCATGTTTAGCGGTGGAGCAACAAAAGGGGTAGGAATAATGTTTTCCCGATTTAAGTAAAGTTTGCGACAAGGTTTTGTCATTTTGACCTTTTGTATACATTGAAGAGAGCACCTTTTCAGGGAGATCTTCACAACTAGTTTTAGGGTTATGTAAAGAATCTTCACCCAGGCAAAGTTGTTCAAAGCCAGTAATCCAGTTGGGGTATAATTGGTGCTGTGGTGCCTCAAGGTTATTGGGCATACTCTGTTTTGTTATTTATATCAGCGATGTTGTGGATCTTGTTTGGTTTACGATAGAATAGTTTGTTGATGATACCGCTCTGTACTTGAATATATTGATAACTGCTTTAGTGCTGCTGAAAAATTGAATTCAGATCTTGTTGATATTGATCAATGGCCCAAAGATTGACTTGTGACCTTTAATGGTCTGAAAACTGAGTCCATAGTCATCTCCCGTAAGACAACCCAAATTAACTATCCTCCTGTTCATTTTCAGGATCACGTATCACAAAATGTTACCCATCACAAACATTTTGGACTTACCATATGCTGCCATTTAGAATGGTCTGATTATGTTTGTGAAATCCCTTGCAAAGGTAGCAAACTGATTAACATTATGAAAAACTTAAAATTTATATTGGACGGAAATACATAAGAAATTACTTATACTAGTTCTGTCAGGTCGATTCTGGATATGCCAAACCTAGAGACACACCAAAGTTGACGCTCATGAATTTTTTAACCAAATCGTCACCGATTCATTGTGCTCAGCTCTTCTTACTGCTTCTGCTACAGGAATCCTGACCGATCGTTTTCGTCAGCAATGGAATTTTCTTCATTTCCGTACTAAATTCTTTGGTAATTCATTTTCCCTCAACTGTTATGCTGTGGAATCCGCTACCTCTACAAATTGGAAATTCAGCGTAAACAGCGCACGGGTAGCCGACCATACCTACATGCATACTGTGCGATTAAACGTCATGTCGAACACAGTACCACTATGTAACACTCGAATGCCAATTACTTAAACTGGACCAATGTTTCGCTGACTAATATCCAAGCCACAAGTATAACTTCCCTACTGGATCATGCTCGGTGGTTTTTTTCAGGTACCATTAAAGATACTTTTATGTACTTCGGTCATACTATCAGCTATATGTTTTAAAACATTTATTATTTGACCAATGTCATATGTTGATATATAGTGGCAGACATAGAAATGATCATCATAGTGAAATAAGAGATTAATTCACTCTAACACATAACACCTTTGACCTGTATTGATCATCGACTTATTTACATCAGAATTCACAAAACTTGCTTTCCCTTACAAACTTGAAATGAACCTCAATCAAACCATGTTGCAAGTTTCAAAGTTTTTCAACCTCACGTCAAAAGCCTTCAACGTACCCCAATATATAAGCGTATGATTACCACTTATATATAAATATATAAATAGGCTCACACCAACTTTTTTATAGGCGCACAACTTCTTCATCTAACTTTGGCAGAATCTAACAGCAAATCTTGCTCATAACTTTACCCCCCCCCCCCACACACAAATTATTTGAATTCAGTGTCACAAAGGAAACCACATGTGAGTTTGGTAATATAGTATCAACTGACTAATTATTGATCAGTTAAAACAAGCCCCTGTCCAAAAATAAAAATATCCTTTATTTTAAATAAATTGTTATGTGACAAATAGACTGAAAGTGATGTGCCAGTGCTGCAATATTAACTGCTCTCTGGCTTCGCTTCACAAGTTAAGTCAGAGGTGCATCAAAAGGGCTTGGAACAGAACGGGCAACACTGATCGCCAGAAAACCCTTTGAGTACCATGTTTTGTTGTGTCATTTTAGCTGTGTACTGCCGTTGACACTATCCTGGAAGATTTTGTGGGTTTGTTTTTATTGTATGTATTACGTTTTTTGCAATGTTGTGGACCCAATCTTCTTTCCCATTGTACCTAACTGGTCAACACACGGACGCCAAGAATATTTGTCCCTTTCTGTGAAAACTTTTAAGGTTCAATGTGCTGTAATTGCAGCGCTATATTATCACAATTAATCATACCTGTAGTAAGTATAGTAGATCTTTGCTATGTGTTGTACCAGTGAAGCTGATGTACTGATGTAAATAGATCCACAGGACAGCTTTTAATCTGGCTTACTTCTAAATTTAGGTCACTGTTGATTTGAATATTTCTTTGCTGTGATTTTTTCTTTTTTTATTTTTTTTTGTTGACTTTACTTGAGCCTTAAATATTGATTGATTGTAATTTATTTGCTTTAGGAGTTTGGTTTACATTCAGCTAGTTTTGCATGTACGTGTTTGTTGTGCTCGGCTTGTGCATTATTGCCTGCTTAAAATATTTTCCATATTTGAATTAGGGACAATTATGGACATTTTTGAATCAGAGTGAGTCTCAAAGTTTGACACCAAAATGTTAATTACTTTGTCATTATAATTGTCATTTGATTTTCATCTGAAGCACAATTCTCTGAAGAGTTTTTTCTAGCACATGTTGAATTAAAAAAAATATAATGGAAAGGCCTCAAATAATGTCAGCACACTATGTTCATGGGCTTCGGATCTTTTGTCTTTTATATAGTTCCTGCTATGAATGATGAGTACTTTGCTCAGGTTTCCCCTTAGTGCTTGGAAGCCAGAGGTAATATTTTTTGAGAACTTAAATATAAACTTAAGAAATAGTTATTCATTTCATTGATTTATTCTAAACCTGAACTATTAATTTCTGTGACTTTTTTTTTCTTTTTTGCAGTTGTAGAATGTTTGAACACATACCACCCTCTTCAATTGAATCGTGCGATAAGAATTTTTTTTTTTCACTTTCAGAGCATACTGTGTTT
Organism: Hermodice carunculata; assembly: GCA_964020975.1. Taxonomy (NCBI): domain Eukaryota; kingdom Metazoa; phylum Annelida; class Polychaeta; order Eunicida; family Amphinomidae; genus Hermodice; species Hermodice carunculata. The sequence goes on from CAXHWN010000546.1 coordinate 118,816, forward strand.
TCAGTAATAAAAATTTACAATGTGATGTAAGTTCACAATGACTGATAGGGATATACGTATACAGAAACACTTGTGTCAGTCCCGAGTTCAAAGTTATTTCCTGGCCCACAATTGTGCACTTGAACACCTTGTACTGCATATACCGTTTTGACTTGTGTTTTTTATTCGTTGTCCATGATTTGATTGAAGTTGACTTTATTTGATAATTCTTGCATATTAATTGTATTTTGTAATTCAATGTAATTGCACATTGTGTATCTGTATTGTATCTAGCGCTGTTTTGATTGAATTGCATTCTAAATTTTCAATATAATCATTGCACTCTCAAAATTTTATCTTGTGGAAGTGAAATTGATTTCCAAATGTACCAGGGAGTGATTTTTTTCACTCTCTCTTTAACTTCATTTTCTTGTGGCAGCCAACTTGAAGTTTGGTAACAAATGTCCCGTTCTACTTTGCTAGCTATCTTTAATTCAGAGAAAAATATTGTCTGACAGTGACAGCATTATTAAATTTTGACAAAACTCCATTGATATTAAAAGAAAAAAAAACGTTGGTGAAATAATTCCACAAGATAATGTGTAGAAGGTATCTTTTTATTCTTTGCTGAAGTAATAAAATCTGGGTTTTGAGTGGTTAGACCTATTTGTTTTTCAAAGTTTGAGAGGACCGGCTTCAAACTACCAGTTGCCTTTTATGGATGACAACCTGTCTCAAGTCAGGAGTGAAATTTGTTTCTTCCCATTGGCATTGGAAAATGGATGTTGACGCTTTGGTAACTCTGGAGTCTCTTTGCTGTCATTGTTGGGTTTGCAAGTTAAGTATATGGGTCACGTTTTTCAGTACTATTGGATAGATTGTTCAATATTTTACTATTACTACTACTATTGTTTATGCTTGTTCCAGCATGGATCAAGTCAATATTTTGAAAACAAGATAAAAATCTTTGGCTACATTGCCAGGGATTGGACCCGCTAAGGCCAATGCAATAATACAAGTGTGTAACAGTTTTGAAGCAAGAGGTGAGGTTATTTAATTTAACGACCTTAGAGGTGCTCACAGCTCCTGTAGTTGTGTGTTCGATTGCTGAAGCAGGTAACAACTAATGTACCACACTAATAAGATCAATATGGCTGTTTAACACAATACACAGGTCATAATGATATGCCTGATAATGTTGTGTACCTCAGTTTGCCCCCCCCCCCCCTCCAAAGGTTTGTGTATTATATGTGGAGGGTAGGCCAGGTGATATCACACATCAGAACACCTATAGGAAACATAAAAAAGCTCGAACTAAATATCTGTTTGAGAACATAATGTTGAAAATTTGGCCAATAAAAACTTTAAATGACCATTAATGACCTAAACAGTAAAACTATCCCAGCTATTTTCCTTTAAGAAATACGGACTAATTATTGCCATTATGATTGTGTCATATATTTATACAGAAATGGAGACATCTATAATGAAATACAGCACGTTTCTTTGAAGCATAGCGAAGAAATTCCACCCAGGTGTTAAGTCTAGGCCGTGACAAGAATAGATGGTGAGATACATAAGAGATGATGAAACTATTTTTGAAAATTATCGCCCAATATCGTTATTACCGGCCATGTCTAAAATTTTGGAAAAAGTAGTGTACAAACCATTCCATGACTATTTCACCGTAAATTGTCTTTTTTACAACAGTCAACATGGATTCAAGACACTGCATTCTACAGAGACGGCAGCCTTAGAATTCATAGATCGCATCATGAATTTCCTGGATAATGGCAAATTACCTTTAGCCATATATCTAGACCCATCAAAGGCCTTCGATACCTTAGATCACCAGATTCTTTTGTGGAAACTAAAACATTATGGGATTACATGTACTGCTTTAAATTGGTTTGAAGGTTATCTTAAAAATAGAAAACAATATGTGCTCTATGATGAAACTCGTTCTGATGTTTTATCCACAACTACAGGGGTTCCACAAGGATCTATACTCGGACCTGTGCTGTTTATAATTTATACAAATGATATGCACATAGCCACATCTAAATTTGATTCCATTTTATATGGCGATGACACGACACTGATAAATTCCATATTTATTTTTGACTCTGTATCTGGTGACCTTTCTGAATCTATTAATGATGAACTAAATAAAGTCTATGGCTGGTTGTCAGCGAACACACTCTCATTAAACATAAGCAAAACAAAATACATGTTATTCCATTTCCGACAAAAAAGGATAAACTTTACACTAGACTTGAAAATAGATGGTACTCAAATTTCAAAAACTAAACAGTTTTATTTCTTGGGCTTATGCATACAAGAAAACTTGAACTGGAATGCTCATTTGCAAAAAAATGGCAATAAACTCTCGAAAGTAATTGGAATTTTCAAAAGGATTCACAAATATGTCCCAACAAAAACTTTATGAATTATGTACAATTCTCTGTTCCTGTCACATTTAAATTTCGGCATTCTTGCTTGCGGTCACACTCAAGATCGCATTTTTAAATTATAGAAGAAGGCTGTTCGTCTTGTATCCAATGCTGGATATAATGCACATACTGATCCTTTTTTTCAGCGACACAAACTTTTGAAACTTCAGGACCTACTACGTTTAAAAGCACTTATATTTTAATACAAGTATTCAAAAAATGAAGTACCTAGCTTTTTTCTGGATATGTTTGAACTGCCTTCTGCTACTCATTCACATTTTACCCTCCTTAGTAAAAATCCCAGAATTCCAGTACCAAGAAAAACAACAGTAAAAACTTCTATCGGGTATTACATTCCTCTCTTATTGCAAAACACTCCCCCATGTATTAAGGACAAAAATTACACACATTCGTATTATGGTTTCTCACATTACGCAAAGTGTTATTATATCAATAATTACAACAATGAATGTACCAGAACAAATTGTTATGTATGTAATAGGTGAATTTTGTGGCTAGTAACGTTAGTACTTATGTTAACCTCGTGACAAATGCTGTAATCTAAATTTTTTTTATCTTTCTAGGTTGCCCCAGCGTGAGCCGGTTTCTTAATCCTTAGCTGGGGTCATCCTGACTCAATTTTTGTTGTATTTACGTTTTCTTTTGGTAACCACAGTTATTTGCACTATATGCTTTATATTTGTTCTGTTTCACAGTGTATTCCTTAGGTCAAATAAACATATTCTGATTTTGATTCTGATACAGGGCCAGCGGACCTGTGCTATCAGCTATGAGGACACCAATCAGCATTAACTGGCACTCACTGTATCAGTGCAACACCAAGAAAAGGTACCTGTGGTATTGACTAATGCAGCAGACCATTTTGTCACACTAAACCCAGGTCTATTTATAGGTTGTGCCATGCAGGTGGATTCCATCTTTGAGTTAGAGTTTAGGTGTTTGTCTGAGAGATGGATGCCGTTAATTCTGTTTCTGTTGGATCTGCACAGTCAGGGGGTTTGTTCTCTGTCATGCATCATTTACTCTTACACATTCAATGGAGACTTGATTGACCAGTGTTCAACTTTGAGGACTACTTAATCAGGAGACAGTTTTCCATGAGACTTGGTAAGTGACGTATCTTCTGATAAAAAAAGGTAATAAAGTGTCTCTCAACAGATTTAAAACATGAATCCACGACTGACCACAGACAACCAAGTGTGCTGATAGAATTGCCTGGATATCTGCAGTCATGTTTTGAAAGGCCAGGTGGTAACCTTACAGAAGGAGAGGCTGCTTATTTGAAATCCTTTTTGTGACAGTTAAGTGACATTTTCTTTATGCATGATTTAGATTTTAGCTGTTTTTGTGAGGTCACCGATAAAAATGATAAGAAAGATGCCAATTCCACCAGACAGAGGATGAGATGAACACCTGTAGGCTTACAAGACGAAGGGAAGGAACAAACACTGAAAAGCCATGTTGGTTGTCAAAATTATCCAGCCCCCATCATCAGAGTTGGCAGCTGCACCAGTTTCAGTCTGCAAGAAAGATGGTGAGCTAGGTGGTGGGTCAATAATCAAAACCTGACTAAAGTTGTAGTTAAGCATGCATACCCTTTACCACTGGCAAAGGAATTCCTTCATACAATATTGGGCAGCACCTTTTATAGCAGTTTTGATATGGCGTCCTCATTCCTCATACTGGTAAACTCTGGTTAAACCAAAAGATTGTCTGAGGACTGTATTCATTACAAGATATTCTTTGTTTAGTGTACTGTGATGTGCGGTTCGCTTAATGCCATGCACCAGAAAAATTCATGAGTGCAATGAATCAAGTTCTGTACAATCTTACGGGGACTGAAGCCTTCGCGATTTTGGATGGTACACTTTTTATGGATAAAGGTTTTCAATGGCGTCTTGAAAAATGCAGACCAGTAGGGGGTGGAATTATTTTCATTATTACAGTTGTTTTTATTTGTTCTGCTTTGTTATTACTCTTTTTACTATGATACTTGACAGAATGATAAACCTATGTGGTGGCTGATGTGCCAATGATAATTTTAAGTTATTATATATAACTTATAACAATATTTATAATTTATCCATTTTTCACCAATCTGTCGGCTTGAATTTTCAAGGTCACCGTTATCCACTTTTTACCAATCTCTTAGCTTGAGGTGTCAAGGTCACGATATATCGAAATTAAAGAGAAACAAAACACTTTGTGTATATCCTTGATAATCTTGGATGATAAACAGAAACCTGGGAGTCAGCATTGCCAAGATATAAGAGAGTATGTCAATACATATATATATATATATATATATATATATATATATATATATATATATATATATGTGTGTGTGTGTGTGTGTGTGTGTTTATATATATATATATATATATTTATATATATATATATAAACATTTTGAATGCGCTCTACAGCTGTACAACAATTACTGCACAGGTCCTATTGTCCCAGTGGATACATGAATTGTAAGACAAGCCATCAAACCCATATATGCACTGATAAATAAAATAACTGGAAAACAAAAGTAGAGGAATCTCATGTGCGCAATTGTCTTGCCTTTGCAATAGGTAGTTTTGCTTGATTGTTTTAATGTGACTTACTCAAAAGATCAGTAACATAACATAATCGAATCGGGAGACCATAACCTTTACTTTCCGAAGGCAAATAACCATAGGCCTACCATCCAATATTACCTTGACAGAAAGCAATACAACAGATATGATGCAATGTCTTTAGTAATACCGTCAAGATTTATATTTACCACTACTTATCACTTGTTAATATGAACTTTCTTTTAAAACTGAAAATTACCAGCTGGAATGTGTACTGACTGATCTAAGTTTAATTAGCAATTGCCACCAAAATTAAACAGTATGTTGACAATGGCTTTGGAAAAGTATAAAGAAGTCCAATAATGGGAATATATATATGGCCAGATGCCTAAATGGCGATGCTCTATCATGTTACTTCAACTATCTTTTAAGGCAGGCAAGGAAAAACAATAAATGCAAGGTAGAGTAAATATTATATTGATGAATAACAAATACTATATTTTGTGGCATCTAGAAATGTAGCAAAATACAGCTATATTTAAATCCTAAGACAACAAGAATAACAATCTATATATTGCAACCCAAAAGAACATTGGCTGAAGTTCAATCTATGTGCTAATGAAGTCATGTTGAGTATGCAATTAAACATGCTTAAATGGTGAATGTGTTTGTGGACACTAAGTTTTTGACGGGAACATTAATTGATATGAAGAATCTTACACAGGTTGTGATGAGGCAAATTGCACAAATGTGGTTTGTAAAATATATTTCTGATGTCTTAAGGGTCGATGCATACCAGTATGTGCACTTGGGATGGCGCTTGGACTGCAGTGTTCAACATGATGAGACGATTGGTTCAGATGTATTAAGCACAGAACAGGATCTTCAATTTGAGAAACCAGTTCTGGGCTTTCACAAAATCAGTTTAGCCCTTTAGTTCAAATTACATTTTGGTAGACTCAAATTCATCGTTTTGTACTATTGCACACTGGTTTCCATACTCAAAAAAAAAAACTTTGTCTTTTTGTGTTTGTTCTCTCTTTTGTGTGTTTGTGTGTATACTTTTTTATTTTATTTTTTTTACTTGCATTTATGAAGTAGAAGCGAAAGAGAGAGAGATGAAGAAAATATTCTTTGTGACAATGGCCACCATTTAGGGAATTGCCAAATATACCCATGTTCTGATACGTATGCATGTAAATGTCCCCTTTCATACTCTGTTTCTTTACGCTTTTTTCTGTACTGAAGGCTTGGCAAGTCCAAGAATCATTGAAAAAAAGGTAAGCTCTATATTTTTTCGTTTCATGTCAGCTGCAAACATAAGAATAAATCTGTATAGATGTGGGAACTATGCAATGGACATAGTAATTGCATGGCGTGTTACGATGATGAGGTGATTTGTGACATATATATATATATATATATATATATAAAAAAGGCTGTTTACATCGAGGATATTGAGCCACATGTGTGTATACAAATCTAACTTAAATGCTTTACGCATTTCTAGGACAACGAGTTCTTGTATTGCATACACATGTGTTAAAAGTAGCAAAATATATGGGTCACAGAAAGTATTAATTGTATCTCGTCTTTCCAGACATCGGTAAAAATATAATATGTACACTACATAAGAGGGCATTTCCTATTTTCCTTCACTGAGGAAATTATACATTAGCTTCAATTAAATTAGTACCGTCATTGTAAATACTTTGTATACATTGAAGTATGTCTGACTGTACAAAATGATTACAAATCTGTTCATTTCATTCATATAATAATAGATCATCCAATCAGATTTACTGGACAACCTTCTGAAAAGTGATGCCAAATGGGGAAATGATCAACATATATGCCGGGCAGGTTTCTTGCCAATTCCATGGAAAACTGACACCGATTCAGAGCCAGTTAGTGCATGCAAGGAAAGCATCCTCAAGACCATTCACTACGTTCAGCAGGAATATTGTGTGCAGCACTGTACAGGCACTGATTGTCATGTCCAAAGGCAATTCAGATTTCACTCCCACCCGCCACACTTGTCTCTGCAATGGCTAACACTAGTGCATCAGTATTTGTTGCATGTACCATAATCTTTCGATGTCCCCATTGGCATTCATGAGCATAGTGAAACAGCAGTCTGTAGTCAGCTTTTTCATGTCTGCATGGCTGCAGTTGTGACAGATCTGACACTGGTGTATCAAGGAAATTTTCCTCATTTGAATAGGCCACCTTTGCGTCTTTCACCTCGTGAAAACAAAATGTTCCAGTTGGATGGAATGACTGTGTTGAAACAGACATAGAGTGGGCCACCATAAACAAGACATTGCCAACATAGGACTTGAGACTTTGGGATTTGTAGGTTTCCCATGTAACATCCTTTTTTGCCAATTCCAATAGCCTTTTCAGGTTAGGAATACATACTTGCTGAGCATGATCATTGATGGCTCTGACTTTTCTGTTTGATCTTTTCGGGTCTAAAGTTTGCACCAGTGTAATGACATCAATGAATTTTAAATCTACCTGCTCGGAGTCATGTGATAAATTTCTAAGGCACCCCCAGCAAATCAGCATTACTTCCCCGACGCATTATTTAGTTTTCAGCAAGTAATGGTGGCCATGCATGCTTCTCACTCTCAAAGAACCCATCCAGGCCACTTTCCCTTGCATGGAAGGCTATGTACAGTCTTGAAAACTTGCTTGTAATCTGTATTTTTTGTCTGAGAGGAGTTTTGTTAGCGTGACATGAACAGGGACACATTGTTCTTGGGAATACTATCATAAAAGTATTTTGTGTTAGAGACCAAACTTTCATAAACTAAGTATTTATATTGACCTTCCCAACAGCCTATGCAGTTCCAATAACCTGGACTACTTCCTTCTCTGACATAACAACTTTTGTGTGTGAGGTCAGAAGATCTGAGATACCTCCAGAAAGGGATTCGCAGCGTCCGTCATTGCATTAAAAAATCTCCTTAAATCAGATGCGAATTTTTTCTGGATGTTTGCAATTTGCTGGTGAAGAGTACTTCCATTTTGTCTTCATAATTAGTTGGCTTCATACTAATTTAGCATCTGCGCAGTTTCAGGATCAGCTATCACCCATTGTCTTAAGACTGCCTCATTCTCAGTGATGCAAATAACACCCCCACCACTTGTTCACCATGACATTCAGTTGTTCATATATTTGATCATTAACCAGTGCAGGGAACTTATGACGTTTTCCGTGTGAAAAAAATTATCTTCCTCAACCCAGCAAAGACTGCGTGACACAGATGTAGAAGTTGTACCAATCGTGGACAGGAACAGACAACTACCTGGCATAACTAGAATGATCCAAAAGTAGCATCCAAGGAACAATTTGGGCCAGAATGTGGACATACCTATATATTGGAATGTTTGCTTCACATTGAGATTTCAGAAACTAAAAAAACAAGAGCTCTACTTTCATGACCCATTTCCCCTGATTTGACTTTGCACAGGTGGATTGGACCACTCCGAGAAACACGGATTATCCTGTTCACCAGTCCTCTCCTTGTATGCAGTGTATTCTTCACTTTGGAGGATGAAAAGTGCACCAGCTGTAATTGGTGAGCCCAATGTGCCCAATCTGTATGGGAACCTTTTTGTACAGCCTCTGCTATGTCTTTAGTAGCAATGTTTGCAGTGGTCATCAAGATGTCCAACCACTCCTTTCAAGCCAATCGCCAAGGACCTTTAGTATAGCCATCTCAATGTGCAGTCCTCCCATGAGTATTACGTGTTTATCCTTACCATAAACATTGGGTCATGGCCCTGTATCCTGTTGGCAATTGCATATACAGGTTGGCCTACTCAGTGAGTATTGGAACCTGTTTTTGTGTTGCATGCTGAATAACATTCATACCATGTTTTACCATGGCCAGTGAGAGAGCATTTTCATGGAACAAATATAACAGTCCAATGATTGCGGGTGGGTAGGAAGAAAAATCGTCCTTAAAAGAAAAATTGTGACCAAGAAATGCTCTCTTTGCCATCAAGCTTATTTTGCTCTTTCAGGGAATGTACCTTGGCTAACCACAATTTTGTGCATAATCTCAATCAAGTAAACCACTGCCTGAAGCCATCCTGCCTACACTTTTGGATGGGGCAGGGTTTGGATAAGGAATTAATACTGGGCCGTCAAAGGTGAAAGACTGGGCGTGTGTGTGTGTGTGTGTATGTGTGGGTGTGTGTGTGTGTGTGTGTTATAAAGTTTCACCCACCGTTTGTGTCTTCCTCTTGCAATATTTTCAGTGAGCTAAAACATGTCAATGGGAAGGCGGTGCCACGATTTGCATCCAGGTAGCCGTTTTGCACATGGAGATAAAAGCTGTAAACAATAAAATATTTAGAACATGAAAGTTTTCTTGATGCTCAGTCATACATTCTTGGCAATTTGGGATTCATTTTATGAACCGACAAAAGCGGAATTTTTCATTTTGGCATAAAAATACTATAAGAAAATTTGTTATGAAAAAAATGATACTTTTGAGAGAGAACAGTGGCACTACCACAGGGCTACAGTCCTTTTGAAGCTGAAGATACTTTTAAATCCCTATACATATACATATTTTTTTCACATTTTCACAGGTATAAATATCGTGTTCGCATATATGGCCAACTTTTCATTCTCTACACATGATTGGTTGCCTTATTGGAAATAGGCAATAATAGGGGTATATTTTTTTAGATTATGGTTAATTGTTCGGATTGATCTCTTGCATGACAGACAAGTTTCAGCTTTTTTATACACTTTTTTGTCATGAATTTTGTTAAACCAATAAAGAATACTTCGCCAAGAATCCATCATCTTCAAATAAGTCTATGAACGAATTTCTAATATCAGAAGACAGTTGGAGAATTATGTCATGCGGGACTGACGATCCTTTCTCAGGTACTGTCTCGCAATTAATACAGTGAAGCCAACGGAATTCAGGGGGAGCATCTCAAACCTACAATAGTGCAGACAAAAAACAAGACTCTTTTGAAATATCGAGCTCCTTCAAACGTCGATTGTACATGGAACCACTAGTCTGACCAAATAGTTCCTCTCTGTTTTTATTTATTCTTTTATTTTTATTTTATTTTATTTTTCTTGTTGTTCAGGTTTTCTTATGCAGCATATCCTAAAACCCTTGCATACTGATTTTCATATTTTCTGTCAGAAGTGAACACGTATAAGTATGTCTCGCCACCGATCCACCTGACCATATTGAATTTAATTTTTATTTTTTTACACTTAAGTATGCCTTTGTGAACATTTACACAGAACATTTTATCATTAAAATTCCTTGTTACATACCTAGGCCTGGCCTGCATGGCTTGGATATTTTTGAAACGTGTTTATGCGAACGAACTATCATTGAAATGCTTGAGCGTAGGCCTAACCTGTTGGTACCATGGATTTTAAAGAAGGGAACATTATATGAGATGCCTAACTGAAGTGAAGTGATCATATTAATGAAACTTTATTAATATTCAAAATTAGTGCTGCATTCCTTTCTCTCTGCCACAAGTCTTTGGCAATGAATGTAGAAATATTTAACAGGATTTTCATCATTTTCACATTCTGGGCCAATGTGAGTCCAATAAAGATATTAACTTTTGTTATGCAAATTATGCATAGATTGTGCTGTTGAAACATATATAAATTATTGTTGTATACCTCAGATGAGACAAACATTACTTACTTGGGTTTTTGGTACGCATTACATTTGGCATGCCTTAAATCATTTTACAAACATGGTGATTTTTAGACCTTGTTGAACATTTTTAAAACATTGACTCATGGCTGGCAGTGAAATAGAGCTATATTGTTTGGTAACTTTCAAAGTGAGGAGCAAGTGTCATCAAGGGGTTTGTTTAACATTTCTGTTGCAGGATGTACATTGTCGCAGGACTTCTTAGCATGTCTTTTGGTAGGCAGCCAGAGTCTTCTTGTTACAATATGCACCAAGCAAATCTAATACCGTTTTCAGCACCTTCTAAGCAACACGTGCGAACCAGTTATTGTTCATCGTGTAGGTGCTCCAATGTCTGTCCGTTGTCCAGCGGCAAATGTATTCTCTCACATCGGCTTTATGGTGCCCGGCAACTTGCCTGTCTGATCATGCAGCGCTTGTGTCTCTTGGTGCCCTATTTTATCATTTTATACAACTCGGTACTCGCTTTTGTTGTTTGACACAAAGACATTAACCCCTTCCCCCCATAAAATACAAAGAAAGACGACCAGATCATTGGACAGGCGACCATGCTTTCTGCTTAAAAAGGTGTTTTGCAAGATCTTCAGTTTGAAATAAACAAGGCTCGTGAGGCCATACATAAAGGGAAGAGCACACATATAGAAACGATATCAGCCATAGAGGATATCACAGAGGCCTTCGATAAATATTTGCACTACAGTGAGTGGAATTAGACAAGGGAAGAAAGCGATTCTTTCCTTAACATGTTAGCGAGTGCTGGCCGGAAAAATCGAGCAGATGGAGAGGCAAAGAGAAAATATGATACAAAAAATGAATTGGAGACCTTGATTTCTGAAGCACACAGGACTACCAGGTTATGATAGCTGGGGATTTTAACGGACACATAGGAAATGGAATGAGTGGAATAGAGGGAGGGGATAGCGGAATTAATAGAAATGGAACCAGGTTACTGAATTTCACAAGGGAATTTGGTCTGAGGATAGTTAATAGGGATGTAAAATGTAAAGGAAAGTGGACATGGGTATCTGGTGAAAGGCAGACAATAATTAATTATATTTTAGTGGACAATGGAATATTCCAGATGACTCAAAACTGTGAAATAGATGATGAAAGGAGATTGGATATAGGATTTATTTGATGATAGTCTCCATATACATGAAATACCAAAGAAGAACCCGAGGGGGAACTAAATGGGTGTGGAATATTAAGGAAGAAACAGACTGGGCAGGGTGTCAAGAAAGTCTCAAAGTTGAATTGCAGGAATGGAAGAATAGATTTGAAGACGAGGGAAAAGTACAGGAAATGAATGGGGACCTGACCAGAAGAATTTTTAAGGTAGCACAGGAGAAGATAGGTAGAAAGAAAGTCCCAGTTAAAAATCTAGGGTATAGAATAGCCCCAGAACTGAAAGGAGCCATAAAAAGAAAGAGGGTTAAAAATAGAGCATGGTGATTAGCCAGGAAAAACAGGTACTCACAAGGTGATATAGAAGAAGCTAAGAGACAGTATATGGAATGTAGAAGGAATGTAGCAGAGATTAAAGCAGAGGAGAGGGCCAGCAATAATGAACAAATGACAAGGAAAATAATGGAGAAAGGGGGGGGAGGGTCAGTCATCCTTTGGAAACAGGTTAATCGGCGAAAACAGAATAAAGCAGTGGAAATCATGCACAGAGGGAGAAGGACTGATAACAAGGAAGAAACACAGGAAGCCTTAAGGGAGCATTGGGAAGAAGTCAATAACCCACAGTGGGGTCAGGGAGCAGCACCAGGGTGTCAAGCAGAGTACACACAGGATCAATGGGATCCAGAGATGTGTTGTAGGATCAGAAGTATAGAAGTTAAAATAGCAGTTGAACAGATGCGGTTAGGCAAAGCCCCAGGACCAGATAATATCTTGACAGAATTCATAAAGAGAGGGCCAGAAGAAATAGAAGATAGTTTACAGTTGCTTTTCAATAGGGTCATTGAGAAAAGACAATTAACAAAGGAATGGAATAGATAAAGGATTTCATATATCCCAAAGAAGGGCCCTGGAGGTCAATTGGATCAGTGTAGGGGCATTGTGATTTCATCAAATGTGGGTCCAATTTTCAGTAGGATAATGTACCGGAGACTAAGTAGAATAGTTGAAAGGCTCGGACTTCTGGGGGAAATTTAGAATGTTTTCAGACCAGGTAGAAGGGTAGGTGACCACATCTTCACATTGACCCAGGTTTTAGAACTGGCAAGACATAAGCGGAAGAAAGTCTTCATGGGATTCTTAGATATGAGGAAAGCGTATGACAGGGTATGGAGAGATGCTCTATGGGGAAAACTGAGTGGATTGGGATTTGGTGGAAATTTTCTAGAAATTCTGAAAGCACTCTACAAAGATGTAGACTGTACACTTTCATTAGGAAAGGTAGAAGTAGAGAATGCAAGTCTGTATATAGGCCTAAAGCAGGGGTGTGTGCTGTCCCCAATTTTGTTCGCTTCGTATGTTAAGGAGTTGGGGGACAAGTTGATGGAGTGTGATAGGGCATAAGGGTAGGGGATCTAAAAATTCCAAGTCTATTCTTTGCAGATGACATCGTACTTATGACAGAGTCCCAGAAAGAACTGCAAGAGATGCTGAACATAGCAGGGGAATACGGGAATAAATGGAGTTTAGAATTTAGTAAGGATAAGAGTAAAGTGATGACTCTTGGGAAGAATGGATGGAAATAAAAAATGGAGAATTGGGCAGTTCCAAATTTCAGAAGGTAGGGAACAGTTAATTGAAATTGGGGAGGTTGATGAGTATGAATACCTAGGAGTTAAGATTAAAGCAGCGGGTAAAGGCATGTTCAGGTATCAGGTGGAGAAGATTAAACAGAAAGTGAATCGCACAAAAGGAATGATTAAAGCTACTGCACTGAACAGTTTCAACAGAGCATACACAGCAAGAGTATTATGGGATAGAGTTGCAATACCAGGAATGATATATGGCTTAGATGTGATGTCAGTGAGTGAGGTAGATATCCAGGGAATGGAGAAAGCACAGAATGAGATGGGGAAATGGATACTAGGAGCACCACCATGTACAGCAACAGAAGCAGTCCTAGGGGAGTTAGGATGGAATAAAATCACAGATAGAATTGCCAAAGCTAAGTTAAAGTCCTGGGGTTATTTACAAGGAATAAGTGAAGACAGGTGGTGCAGGAAAGTTTACAATCAGGTAGCCAAGGAAAAAACGAGATGGGTCAAAGACATAGACGGGTTAGCAGAGAAATATGAACTAAAAGGATATGATAAGGTGGATGATTATTAAGTATATATAGGTAAGACTGTTACAGAGGGTTGGAAAGAAGACTGGAAAAAAGGAGTCAGGGAAAAAAGTACATTGAAGGCATACAAGGTACTAGAAAAGCCACAGAAAAGTGTGTGTTGGGATGGAGGGAAGGGATCCAAACTTCTCTTTCAAAGTAGGGCAGGAGTAATCAATCTCGAAAAGACAAATCAAAAGTAGACAAAAGGGAGTAGTGGAAAGTGTAAGTGTCGTGTAGACAGGAGGCAGATGAGACAGTGGACCATTGGCTGTTGTGGTGTGATGCATATAGAGAGATAAGGGAAGATTTTTTCAGAAAGTTGCACAGAGAAAATTACAATTACAAGTGTTTAGAAGAGGTTCAGGGTTTAGAGGAAGAGGAACGTATAGCATGGATTTTAGGTATGAAAGGTGGCTTTCTGAGGGGGAGGGAAGGTAATAAAAGTGTACAGGACTACCTGGTTGGATGCTGGGAGAAAAGGAATAAAATAATAGAGTTAGAAGGCAACAGGTTAAATTAGAATCCCAGAGTACAGGGAGGGGAAGGAATGGGAATGGTGGTAGCCCTTATAAGGGCTCCCATGGCGGCTCCCATGGAGGCTCCCATGGGAAAAGCCTGAGCCTTAGAGGCGGGGATAGGGTGTGAGAGGGATGGATTTTTTTTTTATTTTTTTAATTTTTATTTTTCCCCCCTGGGCCACCTGTGTCACAGAGTGACACAGGACTGTGGCAGACAAGCGGAGAGCCACCGTATTATTATTATTATTTTATTATTATTATTATTATTATTATTATTATTATTATTATTATTATTATTATTATTATTATTATTATTATTATTATTATTATTATTATTATTATTATTATTATTATTATTATTTTTATCATTACAAGCAAATTGATACAGATCGGCAGAAGATACAGAAAGTGGGAACTTGCTTGGCCGATATTGAAAGCATAGTTACAGAGCCTCTGAGGCTTTATAGTTTGTCCGTCACAAAGGTTCGAACAATGAGGTTTATCGTACATGTGCTTGACGACATAGCAGCTGCAGTTGATATCAATTACGAAGAAAGCATTTTCCTTCAATTTATGATGACACCATATCAAAGCATTAGTTACCATCAAAAAGAACAACTGAAAAAAGGCATGTACTGAAGGTAATTTGGGTATTGTCGCTGCAGCGATTGGCCTAGGAGAAAAGCATACACCTAATATCAAGTTAGGAATGATATCTACCGATGGATTGGTAAGCGACGAGTGCAGTGCCAAGTGGAAACGGATTTCAGTTTCAAATGAGGTTCAGTCTGGTGTTGACCAAACAGTAAAGAGCTTCATCCGACAGAAGTACGCGAATTCAATAATTGTGGGATCCAAGAAACTTTGGCAACGGTTCACACAAGGCATAAGTGAGGGTTCCAATGTAGAATGTCACGAGGTCAGAAAAATGAAGAGAAACTGCAAGGAACTGCAAGAAGAAAACAAAATGCCAATGCGTTAATCATCTAAACCGTTTGTGTAAAGTTGTGCCCCGATCCTTATAAGTGTCTAGTGTGATGGAGAGACTGACTGGGATGAGGTAATTTAGTTGTACAGCTGTTTTGATATCATAAGGATGTACTATATATTAATGACATACACAAATATTTTTAGTTGGGGTTTGGGACATGTGGCCTCGAAAGTGTACTGAAGGTGTCTCAGCTACAAAGTATCAATGAGAGACTCATTTGGTTCGTCATTATAGGCAAGGGGAAGATTCCTCACTTTGTTACGTATTGGAAAACCTTGCAAAAGAGGCAGTAACTTTATTTCCCGACGTTGATGTTGCTTATTTATTCTGGAGCGGAAGTACATTCGACACGTTTGTTGCATGATTCTTTCATTGAAGGCCTTCTCATGAAACACGAGAAGCACCTTTATTTATTGATGGCGGTACATAATCGGCTAGTTCGCTTTATATCCCAACTTTGATAGAAAGTGTATTTCAGACGGATAGATGCAGTTTTTTAAATACACAAAAGAGAGCAATAGAATGGTGACAACTTTACCCTCTTGCTTTAATACAATGTGATTAATATTGTAAACCAAATGCTTAAAATTTTCATTCTGGAAGCACATTTAGTAATAAATAGATAAAAAGAATAACTGAAGTTGCTTTATATATATATATATATATATATATATATATATATATATATATATATATATATATATATATATATATATATATATATTTATATATGTTTATTCCAGTTTGAGACCAATGTGCTGCAGTTTCAGCTTACACGAAAACCTATTTTAGAAGAAATAATCATTTAAAAAAAAATTGCTGGCAATATGTGAGTTCTGAAGCAAGGGCTAAAGTGACACATCACGCACCAGCCTGAATTGGACCATTGTTGGACTGGGTCGTTATCAATAAATGACCAATTAAAGATTCAGTCAGATCATTATTTGACACACAGTGTACTAAACACTACAGCCAGATTAACAGTCGTGTGATATTTGACAGATAAGTCTCCTGAACTGTAGACTTTAGTAGTCAGCCATCCACACGAAAAAAATTTGGCCACATGTCATCATCAGTGCAGAAATACTTGGTATTTCTGTCTTAAGAAACAAGGTAGAACAAATCTCATCGTTCCAGTTATTCAAATCATTTTGTATATAAGGAATTTGTCAAATGTGTCATTTTCAGCGATGAGATCGAATTCACTAGTCGTTTGTATATAAGGAATTTGTCAAATGTGTCATTTTCAGCGATGAGATCGAATTCACTAGTCGTTTGTATATAAGGAATTTGTCAAATGTGTCATTTTCAGCGATGAGATCGAATTCACTAGTCGTTGCTATTGCAATGTAACGACAATTTATTCAGCAACAAAGACAACGTGCTCAATGGTTCGCTACAACATCTGACCACACCATGTAACCATAAAAACGTGTTGATGCAATGATTCACACCGTAACATACATTACGTTCGAACCATCCGCCATGCCACCTTTTCATAGTTTAAAATGCTCTATCTATCTATCTATCTATCTATCTATCTATCTATCTATATATCTATCTATCTATCTATCTATCTATCTATCTATCTATCTATCTATCTATCTATCTATCTATCTATCTATCTATCTATCTATCTATCTATCTATCTAGAGAGAGAGAGAGAGAGAGAGAGAGAGAGAGAGAGAGAGAGAGAGAGAGAGAGAATTTATTTACCTATAGTGCCAGGCATTGAGGACGGCAACGAGCTTTAGGACAGTTCACAGCGAAGCTTGACCTAGTTGTGTTCTGGTTGAAGCAGGTGCAATTTAAACCCGTCTTCAATGGGCAAGTTTATTTCTTCCTTATATGTATAAATGCTCATCTAGGCGTGAAACTATGCTGGAATTGTCAAGGGTTCCTCTTTGAAGGCACGCTATTTTGACTAACCGGGTATGGTTGTAAGTTACCCAAGAAATACATACCCTGGATGAAAGGAGGCAAACTACTCAGCCTTACAAAATTTATTTCTTACATCTGCGCGATTTCATTGCACGATATCTAGAAACTAACACTTAATTTAGTGTGCAAAATGGTGATAACAAACAAATAAATACAGTCAGGCCGCCTTTAACCGTCACTTGATAATTCGGCACCCTTGAAATTCGGCAGCAATGAGCTGTGAACGGATTTCCCCCATCGATTTACTACATGATAATCCGGCACCCTTGAATTTCGTCACCGGCATGTTAACTGCAGAACAAAAGGGCTTTTTTCAATGTCATTTGTCTCTTTAATCCGTCACTTGATATTCAATGGACCATATACCTTGCAATAACATAACTGATTGCGCTGTACCGCAAAATCAACAATCTCCTGAGGTGTTCCAAACAATAACCGAGTTGATTAGACGTTTAAATGTTCCCGCCTTAAATAGTTAAATTTTATTGCAATGGCCAGAATCCAATGAGGGATTTTGTGTTGACGAGGTAGCAAATGTTATGCGCATCGAAGAACAGTTAAAAGATATGAAAAGGGAGCGCAGTAAACAAACAAAAAAAAATTCGGATTTCTTTGTGCCAAATTAAGCTATTAAAGGCAAAATATGTTCAAATACGTGTGTGAGATTAACATTGGGGTTGGGACATTTATGCTCGCTCACTCCAGTAATTTTGAACGTAACATTTATTGTACATATAGATATAAATACACTGAATGAAGTGTGGGGATTTTTTCCCTATAATTTGCACGTTTCGTTATTAAAATTTCATATGATTTGTAATACGTGTATGTGATTATGTTTTTATTTACTCATTGTTAGGTGCAAATTTGGTCTCTTATTCTCTATATATCCTGGTGAATTATACTTTGATTTGTTAATCTGGCAGCCTTGTTAATCCGGCAAAATGACCAAAAACAGATGGCGCCAGATAAACGCGGCCTGACTGTATATGGCTTTATTGGCATCTTGTATTGCTTTAAATTTTCACAGCTTCCAGTCCTAGTTTGCCAGCCGCCAGATATTTGTAATATATAAGTATGCGATCTCTCCCTATCACTGCAGTTTTTGCCTGGTGGATAGCATCAAATAAGCCATTGATCAGCTTTTACTTTCAGTTTCGATGTCATCGTTATTTCTCGAAAGCGATCTATGGGATAAAAATCGCCAAACTGTGAGGCCATGGCTGAATGAACAACGTTTTTCATTGTTAAACATTATTGCAAGACACAAACTGCAGTAATGAACACAAAAAAGGCATCGAAAGGCGCTACAAGTTATGCCGATTTTTATATTGCTTAAACGTTTGACATTCTTCGTGCATGCTATCTTTATTGATTATTTTGTCTGAAAAAGGGGGAGTTAACTGTTTTGTGATTTTTTGGTCATGGACCTCATTATAATATCGTCAGTAGAGACCAGCCCCCCAAAAACAAACAAAAAAACAAACATATATATATATATATATATATATATATATATATATATATATATATATATATATATATATATATATATATATATATATATATATATATATATATATATATATATATATATATATATATATATATATATATTTATATATTTATTTATTTATATTTATATTTTCACAACTTCCAGTCTTCTTCAGCAGATATAAGTAATATATCAAGAAGACGTACATTGACGCTGAGCAGCATATAATTCCTTGTACTGTGGTTTCCAAGTCTGCGATTTCTCCGATCACTGCAGTTTTTGCATGGTGGGTAGCATCAAATAAGCCATTGATCAGCTTTTACTTTCAGTTTTGATGTTATCGTTATTTCTGGAAAGCGATCTATGGGGTAAAATCACCAGACTGTGAGGCCATGGCTGAATAAATTACGTTTTCCATAGTAAAACATTATTGCAACACACAGACTACAGTAATGACCAGAAAAATTCATCAAAAGTCGCCATATGTTAAGCCGATATCTATATCGTTTAAACGTTTCACATTCCTTCTTCGTGCATGTAATGTCTTTGTTGATTATCATGTCTGAAAAAAGGGGCAAACTGCTTTGTGACATTTTGGTCATGGACCTCATTATAATACCGTTGTCAGTAGAGACCAGCACCAAGGGAACAAACATATATAT
>CAXHWN010000546.1:140946-146977 GCA_964020975.1 Hermodice carunculata
AAAATTTTCAATTTGGTTTTATTTTGTTTGAAGTATGCTCTGTCATAGATTGCAAGGAAAGTCGTCAGTTGGTATTCCAATGGATACTCATATGTTCTTATTTATCCAAAATCCACATCACCTGGAGTAGAATGATACTGATTATGAGTTGAATTTCATGGTCATCTATCTATCTATCTATCTATCTATCTATCTATCTATCTATCTATCTATCTATCTATCTATCTATCTATCTATCTATCTATCTATCTATCTATCTATCTATCTATCTATCTATCTATCTATCTATCTATCTATCTATCTATCTATCTATCTATCTATCTATCTATCTATCTATCTATCTATCTATCCATCCATCCATCCATCTGTCTATCTGTCTGTCTGTCTATCTATCTATCTATCTATATATCTGTCTGTCTGTCTATATATATTCTCTATCTCTCTGTCTATCTTTTTCAACGTAGGTATATGTGAGTTTATGGACACATTGTCATTGGTTACATTGCAAGTCAATGGGGATTGCAACGTTTAGGCAAAATATTTAATATCATGCTGGGTACAGTTCAGCTCAAGATACCCGACTAAAAGCCATTTCGTAGGGTGGTTTTCACCCTCATTTCTCTTTGCAAGCCTTGGCTGCGCGGGACAGGCTTGATCTGGACATTAAACAACACACAGTAATTCAACCTATTTGCAGTTATGTAATTAATGAGACAACATTTTAGTCAATAGATTAGGGGCTCTTACAGCTTCATCCAGTAAGTTTTGTTTTCAAATTTAAACAGCAATGTGACAATCCTAATAATTTTCAGAAAATGCTATATTGTGTATATATATATATATTCCAGAGAAGCTGAGCCAATCGCTTTGGAATGCATTGGGCACGCCTGGAGACCTGTTATTCTGAATATGTTCAAGACATTGAGACGCTTATTATTCACTAGTTCTACAATCTGGTCTGTTTTCATTCTTCTTGGCCTTTTGTCCCAACCAAAAGTTGAATCTTCTTTGTTCTGATTGGGAATGTTGGTAAAGTTTATTTCCACCAGATTTGTTCACAACACGGTGGTGCTCTCGTTTTTTCTGTTTTTTACCAAGTAATACAGATTCGGAAAATGCGGTAAGGAGAATATGCTCATGTGAACAACAGGGGTCATGGCATTAAACAATGGCGACCTTTATACCATTCTGGAGTTCACTGGATCACTTCAGTCTGTGCATGTGAGGTCAGCTAAGCACAAGACTGTCAGATTCGTCTTGTTACAATATGTGGCAAGCAAGTATAAATATCTTTCCCAGGTTCTTTCTATGTAATATATGCTAAGCAATAATTATTCGTCTTGTCCCTTGCCCAGTGGTGAACGTTTCCATTGCATGGCTAGTCAGCAAGGCAACTCGCCTGTCTGATTTTGCAGCTTGTTTGTATGTTCATATCCTTTTTATTTGCCACCTTTTGTAATGCAAAAGGGGTTACTGAAGGTCCAAGCCCTTTCCTCAATCGCAAATGGCCTGAAGTATACAGCATTTTTTATATTGTTAGGAAATAAAATTAATTTGTACCGAGTGTACGATACCACATGTCAACAAAAATTTATATGAATACATGTGTCTGTGCGTAATATTTGCAAGCACTGGATTACTGCCCTGCAAACGTGCAGCATTAGACTATACCTTGGACTAGTCTTTCAAAAACATGACTGACTTTGCAGTCACGTTAGTAGTGTGGTGTCCTGGTACGCTGTCCATTGTCATGGACATCCTTTTGTCACAGGTGTGTAAGGTTAAAAGGGTTAGGCTATCTGAGATAACAATTTTTAAAAGAAAAAAAATGTGTCCTGTATGTACTAGATGAGGTGTTGCTTTGGATTATAAACACTCCTTTCGTCCTCTTCATCGACTACTTACACTTTGTCCGCCTTTTCGTCGACCATTCTCTTCATGGTCCTGCCCTCCTGGCCATAACAGCTGAATGAAGAGGCCAGGTGGGTGACCTTGACTTTGCACAGAAGGCTACAGGGTTATTAGCCGCAATTTGTCGAATTATCTTGCATGTAAAATACCATGAACATTTGTTGTCTGGTGGCCTACTGCTTTCTATTTAAGTATGGGGACTAATGTTTTGAAGACCAAGTACGCATACCTATTTTTAAATAAAGGAAATGTGATGGCAAGATGAAATAAAATATTTCCAAAACTGACCATAAAGTACCGCTGGAATAGTTGCAATTATTACGAATATAATGCGTTAATTTCTGCTGTTTCTAATTAATTGTGTCAAACGCATGGGTCTGAAAAGGCAGCTTCACATGGAAAAGCCAAGTGGTCAAACAATTTTGTTTTATGCAATAATTTATGTGCATGCACTCATGCCTGAACACCAAGTGCATCTCCAAGTTTATGTGCCTGTGCTCTAATGAGCGGGAATACTCCATTTACAAGTCGTTTTCGGCCAACTACCCCAGTATATATATATATATATATATATATATATATATATATATATATATATATATATATATATATATATATATATATATATATATATATATATATATATATATATGTGTGTGTGTGTGTGTGTGTATATATTCACATTTTGCAAACATGCTGACTGGTGTCAAGGCAAAGCCTCTTGTAATTATTATGTGACTGATCTTGACATGACTTAAAAGATGTCGATGACATTTTTGTAAGATGCTTCTGTTTGCATCACTTTACTTTTAATGGATAACACAAAGTGATGAAGCTCTTTACAAAACATTATTCAGCTATTGCAGGGTTCCGCAAGTGAAAAGGACAAATTTACCTTGGCGTAGCAGAGAAACGAGTATTGTATTTGTGTCTTATCTTATATAAGAGCTTCTCCGTAGTCATGATCTTTTTTCACAGTCCGTACTCTCTAATCTCCTTAAGCTAACCCATCACTGTCTAACCTATATACATATGGACATACTATTGTCACGTTCTTCTGTAGAATTTCAACACAGGATTTATTCGCCAAATGAATGAAAGGGTCTTCAGGGGATAACTACTCAGAACAGGGCTCAGAGTCTGTACAAAAAAAATGTCTTGCAAGCATCTGCCTATACATACAGCATCGGTACCTAATCTTCACTCTCACAATGTTCGTTTCAATACATATGCTCACTAAAGAAATTGTAGTCCCATCTTTAAAATCGTCGCGTTTATGTCCAATTAGAAAAGGAAAAATCTGTGACATTTCATGATGTCATATAACTTGATAG
Source organism: Hermodice carunculata (assembly GCA_964020975.1). Classification (NCBI taxonomy): domain Eukaryota; kingdom Metazoa; phylum Annelida; class Polychaeta; order Eunicida; family Amphinomidae; genus Hermodice; species Hermodice carunculata. Next base: position 144,192 of record CAXHWN010000546.1, read on the forward strand.
CTTGGTACTCGCAAGTCGATCTGCACATTGGCAAATAGCTCCTACCCACCCACCCACCCCGAATATATATATATATATATATATATATATATATATATATATATATATATATATATATATATATATATATATATATATATATATATATATATGTCCTTGTACCAAATTTGTTTAGCAGGACAACCGAAGCAAACATGTAATAAGTTCTTTTACTGAAATAGTAGACTGTTTAACTCTCACAGCTTTACATATTTTGTCTCCGAAACCAGTATAATTGTGAATGTTGCTGGGTCTTATATCCATGTCATACTTACTTTATTCAGAACACTGGATCAAGGGTCAGGCGACCAAGCTTTCTCCTAAAAAAACATGAAGTTCTGGGGGATCTTCAGCTGCAAATAAAGAAGGCACGTGAGGCCATTCATAAATGGAACCGTGGACGAAAAGACACAATATTAGCCACAAATAATATCGCAGAATCCCTCGAGGAACACATGCGCTCCAGGGATCAGAATAATGTTAAGGAAAAAATTATCGCTGGCGCTAGGAGACTTCCTGTGGTAGGTGAAGTAGCAGCAAGCGTAATTGGGGAGCCACAGAGTAAAGATGATGTAAGAATTGAGCTGCAAAGCTTGCGTTTAGAAGCAGGCAGGATAATTGATACAGATTGGCAGATGCTGGAGAAAGTGGGAACTTGTTTGGCCGATATTGAATGTAAAGTTACAGAGCTTCTGCGTCTTTACAGTTTGTCCGTCACTAACGCTCGGACAAATAAGTTCATTGTTTACGTGCTTGACGACATAGCAACCGCAGTTGATATCAATCAGAAAGAAAGCATTTTCCTTAAATTAATAATGGGAACATACAAAAGCATTAGTGAATATCAAAAAGATAACTTGAAAGAAGCATACGCTGCAGGTAATTTGGATGATGTCGCTGCAGCGATTGGCCTAGGAGAACAGGCAACTAATTTTGAACCAGGAATGATATCTGCCCATGGTTTGGTGAGCGATGAGTACTGTGCAGAGGGGCAAAGAATGTCGGTTTTAGATGAACTTTGGTATGATCTTGACCAATCATTGAACTGCTTCTTTAGACAGAAAGAAGAGGGATTGATAAATGGTGCAAAGAAGATATTCCGGCAATGGTATACAGGAGACACAAGTGAGGGGTCCAATGCAGAAAGTAGCGGAGGCAGAAAAATAAAGGGAAACCGGAAGAAACTGCAAGAAATAATCGAAAATGCCAATGCGTTAATCATCCAAGCAGTTTGTGCAAAGTTGTGCCATGATCCTTTCCAAGCATAATTCTTTGACGGATTTGCTTATGTGTGTCTAAGAGGAAGCAGAGACTAACTTTGATGAGGTGGTTTAGTTGTACATCTCTGTTTGTATCGTGAAGATGTACTATGTATTAATGAGTTACATACAGAGTTTCAATTGGGATTTGGTACATGTGGCCACGTAAGTGTGCTGAAGTTGTCTCAGCTGCCAAGCATCCACGAGAAACTCGTGCCCTTCGTCTTTATAGGCAAGGGAATGATTCTTAACTTTCTTAAGTAATAGAAAACCTTGCAGAAAAGGCCGTAATTTTGGTTCCCTATTTTTCACGCAACTTCTGTATTTTGGAGTGAAGTACATTCGACACGTTACATAGACATGGATTGCTCCTTCATTTTTTTTTGGGGGGGGGGGCGATACGCGATTGGCTAGTTGGCGTTATGACCCACCCTTCAGGAAAAGTGAATTTTATAAGGATAGATAAGGTATTGAGAGACACAAAAAAAAGAACAATGGAATGGTGGCAACTTTACCTTCTTGCTGCACTGCAATACGATACAAAAATTGTGCACAAAATGTATATCAAAATGCTTTAAATTGTTATTCCGGAAGCATTATTCAATAATAAACAGGTTAAAAGTTTAACTGAAGTTGCTGAGAGATCGTGGGTAAGAAGCGATTAAAAATGCCGCTGCACCTACATTATAACTTCACTGTTGGTCGTAGTTTAATTTTTGACACCAGCCGCTATTATGCAATAGGGATCATTTAATGACAGTCGTCCAAATTTTATGTATGAGATGGTGGGCAGATCAGCGTTCCCCCGTATATGTGCATGAAAATACCCCCTAAGAACGTATCCTTTTAGAAAAAATTAATCCCATTTCCTTTCAAACCTGTGAATATTCCTTGCGACTGCCACCACGCCTCACATACAATGCGTAAAAGGAAAAAAACAAACAAAAAAAAAAAACAAAAAAACAAAACAAAAAAAAAAAAAAAAAAACAAAAAAAACAAAAAAAAAAAAAATCACCATACATGTTGCCACATTACTATATTCACTGTATTAATGAGCCCAATTTTGGCATTGATAACCTGCATCATGCAGGCTGTCAAGTAACAATGGCCGAGGTTTATAAACACACATCGCTTAGTGGTTACTTTTGTTTTCTGATTAATAATATATGGAATTTGCACACACGCACAGTATGTATATGTATATATATATATATATATATATATATATATATATATATATATATATATATATATATATATATATATATATATATATATACATATATAGTTTCGTGTCTGTGTATGTGTGTGGGTACATGTTCAGTAAAACCTGACCATTGCCTGATACTGTGGCTTGAGTTCTTAGTACTCACAATGTGGCATACTTAAGTTAACAGGGGAAAATTGTAATTAACAATCATTGAAAAGGATCCGTTGGTTACATTAGATAAAGAAAAACATTGGCTTTGAGATACGAGTATAGTCTT
>CAXHWN010000548.1:0-90000 GCA_964020975.1 Hermodice carunculata
GCCTTCAGCTCTATTGTTTCAGAATTTATGTTCGTATCAATTTCGTCTGCTTCAGATAAGCCAGACATAGCAAATGCCCTGGGTGGCTTTTTGGGGGGACCTTGTTCGTCTAACATGGCCAACTGTGTCCGTACAAGTCGCAATTTATAGAAATTAAATACTGCAAGTGCCAAAACAGCTATCGTAAAATAATGTTAAAACTGGGCAAACCAAGCAACACAGGGGCTGAGTAAGACTGTCTGACATAGTGTAATTTATAGGAAAGTTCATCTGCTGCTGACACATAAGCGTCCATGTTTTTCTTAGCCAAGTGCGCAGTTTTGTTTAAATTAACTTGGAGAATTTTATCTTCTTCAACTACTTGTTGCCAATCGTGTCTGTATGCATTAAACTGAATTGTTGGAAGTGTTAACGGCTTTGGGAGAGTAAGACTGCCACTTATATTGAAAATAGACTTGTAATCAACGACATGTTGAGCATACATAAGGTTCACTGGGTACAGAAAAGTTATTTGTTCAGACTTTTGACATTCATTTAAAGTTGCTGGGTAAAATGAAACTGCTGATCAAACATTGCAAGCACAAGGCAACTTTAAAATACAAAATTGACATGATGTTAATTTTACAGGAGGTTTTAATGCACATGTCTTTATCAAAAACGGATCTCTGCTGTTTACAAGCACCCGACCTTGTCCCAAATCAGAAAATGTATAAGTCTGTATTTCTCTGGCTGGTATCAAATGGCTTCGGCACTTTGTTTTTATATATTCTGGTTCATCATGAAATAAAGCTGAAGCACAGGAAGCTTTTGTACGGTCATTCATGGCAAAGACTCTGGGACATATTTGAACTTGTTTTCCATAACATAGTTCCAATGATGCTCTATTTGTTTCTACATAAAACAATTTACTGCTGGTTATTCCAATATATTCTGAAAAACCGGTAATTTTGGTCACCTGTGTCGTGTGGTTTGTTACAGTTGGAACTGGCAAAGCAGTAACGTGATAAAAGTGAATCAATGTGTCAGTTGTTGTGATAGGGATTTTTATTTTAATGTACAATTGATTTCTTGTCCTGGCAAATATTACATTTGGAGCAGTATAATAGTAACTGACATCTGTCTGTGCAATACGGAAAGTTGGGTAACTGTTTATGAGTGTTGAGTGTAATTTATTCAGAAATATTTTCAATTTATGTGGGGCAACATAATATATTGGCAGATATCCTTCCAACAAGGTTTGAATGGCTTGCACTCTCATTTCAGAATCTCGTAGTAATCCCTCTACCACATGAACTTCTTGTACGCTATAGGCATTCAAAAGATTGATAGCTATTTTGGTCTTTTGTATTTCAAGTGCTTGATGTCTCACTGTGACAGAAAGCTGCTGTACTATTTGTTGCCATTGACTTAAGGTTTTAATTGTATTATTTAACAGGTTTCTATTGAGTTCTGCTGCACGTCTTAAATTTGTAATTCTCCGATTTACTGTTTGTTCATATGATTGCATTTTCTCCAAGGTGATTTTAAGATGTTCAACTTCCTCATTTTTTGTTGACTCAATTTCATCAATTTGTCTTTGTAACATTTCAATATCAGACATTGTTGCAGTACCAAAGAGTGACTTAGATAAACTTCCAATAAGATTTATTACACCACGTTTTGTTCTTTCAGTAGCTGGTTGTGAGTAAAGTGGTATCAAGGTCTGAATTTTCTTGTGGTTTTCAACAAGTTCACTTAATATTTCCCTCCGGTAAGCATTGCAGGTTTGGAAAGATGCTTTGTACATCGTACACATTGATTTTAAGTTTCCAGGCAAGATTTGGTCTGATTGCTTATCACCACTACATAACCTGCCAGATTTATCTATATGTATTTTCTTTGGAAATGGTAAAGCAAATGTATGCGACCATGTTGTGGCAGAATTCTCAATTGTCTTATACCTTTCAAACATTATTCCGTAATTATTTCTCACCACTATGGGTGGGAAAGTCTCTCTCTGTGGCTGCTGTGGGCTGTCTGCCTGAACTGGACCCATGATGCACAGCAGTGTAAACACAATGAATATCTTCACTGCTGGAAACAAAAGAGCAGAAGCTTGAACCTTTTTTTTTCTCTCTGTCTTTAATCCTGCCTTATAAACTTTAATTCTCAACTGTTTCTTATTTGTACTTAGTCTTCAATTTTGCAAATTTACCTGGGTTGTCTTTCAAGTACTGTTTGGTATATTCATTCAAATTTGATGCAGGTTCCCATGTGTTATCACTGTCTGGGTACCCTTTCCATTTGATTAAATATTCTCGTTTCCCCTTTCTTTTTCTGGCTTTTACTATTTTCTCAACTTCATAATATTTCTCTGTTTCATTTTCCTCACTGCTAGCTGTATCAGACTCAGAAATGTTATCTTCAACACTTTCTACATCAGTTGATTGATCATTATCAGCCTGAGCATTTTGGGAGTTCTGAGGCTCACTACCTTCATCTTCAGAATGTGATACATCAAAACTATCTTGAGGAAAATCATTTTCACCAAGAAGGTTGTCAGTTTCAGTAACAGGTATCTTTTCTATTTCTAAGGTGTCTGGTGGTCTGATGTCTCTGTGATACCCTAGTTTAACCCTATTTACATGAACCCTAGTTGGAATATGTTTGTTGTCACTGGCCCTGATGAGTTTTACATGCACTGGTGAGGGCTTTTCACTGACAAAGGAGGGTCCATGCCATTTGTGGAGAAGTTTCTTTGACAAACGCACTTTTGCTGCTGGTGTATGAACTAAAACATAATCACCAACTTTGATGTTAACTTCAGTGCTCGTCTTGTCATAGTGATCTTTCATTCTGGCCTGTGCTAACTGTAAATTTTCTCTGGCCACTTCTTGAAAGTGATGTACTCTGGTAGCAATTGAGTTAAAGTGGTCACGGACACTGTCACTCTCAAACTGTGTGGGGCGCAACATTATATCAGTTAGCAAATTTGGCTGTCTCCCATATAGTAACAAAAATGGAGAGTACAAGGTAGACTCAGTTCCTGGGGAAAAATTGTATGCAAATGTCACAGCTGGGATAAATATATCCCAATCCTTTTGGTTTGTAGCAGTGTAAAAACTTAACATTTGAACTAGGGTTCCATTGAACCTTTCAACTAAACCATATGTTTGTGGTCTATATGCAGTTGTATTTACTTTCTTTATATCAAAAAAGTTACACAGTTGTTGAACAACTTTTGCCAAAAATGACAGTCCTAAATCTGAAAGTAAAGCTCTTGGAGCTGAATGTCTGCAAATAATTTCATCAAATAGAACTCTGGCTACTGTTTCTGCCTTGATGTCTGGAACTGCAATTGCTTCAACATATCTGGTCAAATAGTCTGACAAGACAAGAATGTAACGATTTCCTCTGCTGGTTACTGTAAGTGGACCCACAGCATCAATAGCACACCTGTCAAAGGGACCTTCAACTGGAATGGGAATAAGGGGAGCCTCATTTGCTTTGATAGGCCTCTTTCTTGTCTGGCAAGAATAGCAAGATTGGACATACTTTTTAATTCTTGCAGCCATTCCCCACCAATAATATCTTTGCCTGATGTTTTGATAAGTCCTAGCTATACCTAGGTGTCCTGCAGTAACCTCATCATGAAAGGCAGCTAAAACTTCAGGTACTAATTTTTCAGGTATGACTGTTTGCTGGACTAATCTGTCCTTTTTTAACCCTTTTCCTGGTGGATAATCTAGATGGTACAAAACATCTTCTATCAGTATGTAGTTCCCTATTTCTTTTAGCAGGTGCTTAGCTTTAGCTCCATCCTCAGGAAGCACCCTATTTTGTAGGTATTTGATAATTGGGGCACAGAATGGATCTTTTCTTTGCAAGTCTTTCAATTCATTAAGCAGCAAAGGCTGTGTTGTGACAGGCCTGTCATTGTCCTCTTCCAATGCAAACATTTCAGGACATATAATTTGTTCTTCTTCATCAACTTCTTCATGATTTATTCTGCTTATTGGGTCAACATTACTGTGGATTCTACCTGGTTTGTGAGTCACAGTGTATTTATATTCTTGCACTGCCATTAACCATCTGGCCAGTCTACCTTGTGGCTCTTTCTGGTTTAGAAGCCATTTCCATGCCAGGTGATCTGTGATTAGCTCAAACTCTCTTCCCCTAAGATAAGGAGCATAATGATGGAATGCCAATATTACTGCCAACAATTCTTTTTCAGTTGTACTGTAATTCTTTTGATGTTTATTCAAGGACTTTCCTCCATATGAAATAACCCTTTCCTGTCCATCTATGGATTGTGAAAGGATCATACCTATGCTGTTTGCACTTGCATCTGTATAAACCAAGAATTTCTTGCTGAAATCAGGGTATGCCAAGACAGGTGGTGTGATTAATTTTGATTTTAAAATGTCAAATGCTTTTTGACACCCTTCTGTCCATTCAAAAGTTGGTTGCTTTTTGAGCAGAGCAAACAGGGGACTTGCAATTTTTGCCTATCCTTCACAGAATCGTCTGTAATACCCAAATAACCCCAAAGCTTGTCTTAGAGTTTTTACATTATGTGGCACAGGGTAGTTTTGTATGACTTTTATCTTACCAGGATCAGGTTTTAACCCTTCTTTTGAGATTATGTGACCAAGGTACTTAACTTCATTCTGCAGAAAGCAACACTTTGATGGTTTGAGTTTGATATCTGCTGACCTTAAGCAATCAAATACCTGTCTCAAATTATGCAAATGACCTGTAAAATCGAGGGAGTACACTACAATATCGTCCATGTACACTAGGGCAATAAAATAGTTTAACCCTCTGAGCACATTGTCCATTAATCTCTGAAAAACACTTGGAGAATTTGTGAGACCCTGGGGCATGACTTCAAATTCATAGAGACCTGAATGAGTTACAAGTGCTGTTTTCTCAATGCTAGAGGCTTCCATAGGGCACTGGAAGAACCCGCTGCGGGCATCGCAGACCGAAAACAGGGTAGGGTGATTAACCCCTAAGCTGTCAAGGGTGTCATCAATCCTAGGGAGGGTATAAGCATCAATTTTGGTAATACTGTTCAGTTTCCTATAGTCAACACAGAACCTTTTGCTGCCATCAGGTTTGGTGACTAAAACTATTGGTGAAGCATAATTTGAGTTGCTTGGCCTAATTATTTTAGCATCCAACATTTCTTTAATTTGCTTATCAATTTCTTCCCTCTGTTCAGGATTGGCCCTATATGGTCTTGCTGTAAAAGGCATGTGTCCCTCCTCAAGCTCTATTTTGTGCTCAATTAAATGTGTCCTTCCCAGCTCAGCTGTTGTGTTGGCAAAAATGTCACTGTATTTAGACAGCAACTGTACAAACTGTTTCTTTTCATCTTCAGAAATGTCACATTTGCTCAAGTCAATATCCCTCAGTTTATCAGGCAACTTACTGCTATCAGTTACAATGTTTGGGGATGTGTGACCTCCCTGACCACAATTTGTAGACTCTGTGTCAATAACACTTATATGCACTTGTTCTGGTGACTGGAAAATTTCCAAACAACCCACTCTTGTGTTTTTTCTCAACTGAAATGGAGCATCCTGTGTGTTCATAACCTGAACTATGATTTTATTCCCTGGCAAAACTTTGCTCACTGAATAAGCCAGTGGTACACCCAACCTACATAAATGCTTTGACCCACTGAACATTCCAGATACACCATGTGGCATTGTACCTTGTGTTCTCAGTTTACATAAGATAGGCATAACAGTGTTGTTTGGTATTTCAATACCATCAATGACTCGCACTTGGTACTTAGTTTTCAAGTTTATCTTTCCTTTTGAGAAATCCATTACTACCTTTTGTTTTGTTAAAAAATCAATTCCCAGTATGAAATCATGTGACAGCCCTGGTATAATTTGGAATTTGTGAGTGGACTTGTGGTGTTTTCTTTTTCCATTTAACAGAAAAAATGTGATATTGGTCTGACCAAAAATTTGCATTTTACTGCCTGCTGCAGTACTGGCGTTACATATGACTGATGGCTCAAGTTTCAAGTTCACATCTAAGGCCAGCTGCTCATAAACATTTTTACTGATTGCTGATATCTGGGCCCCTGTATCCACCAATGCCCAAACATTAATTTTATTGATTTGCACATTAACAAAGTTGTCTGCTACAAGTGCAATTTCACATTCTGGGTCTGAATGAGGGCCTAGACTACATATTTCCCCTGCTTTATTCCCTCTGTTAAAGTGGGGTTTTAGTGGTTTAAATCTTGTTGGTTATTTTGTGCATCAAAAGACATGGGCCCAAAATTCTGGTTGCCATGATTCTGTGGTCCACCAAAACCTTGTGAGAATGGGTTTTGTGGCCCAAAATTCTGAGAACCAAAACTTTGTTGCCCAAAATTTGGTTGTGGACCATAATTTTGATGAAAATTTTGTTGATTGAACTTTGGTCTACTTCTGCATTCTGAAATGATGTGCCCTAGCTGACGGCACCCCCAGCAAATTAATTTAGCATTTGGGCAAGCTTGGGCACTGTGACCTCTTCTTCCACACCTGTTGCAAATAATTGTGCCCTTTGGTGACCTGTCCTGATGCTGCTTCTGTCCCTGGGGCTTTGCTTTTTCTTCTTTTGATATGCTTATGCTCATTACTCTTTTTTCAAGCCTTTCAATTACGTCCTTTACATTATTTAGAGCATCCATGGTCACTTGTGGTTGCTGGTGACCTGCTGCTCCCACACATTCATATAAACGGGCAGCACTGTCAGCTTCATCCACAGTTTTGGGATCTTTTCCCAACACAAAAAATCTGAGTTCTGGCCGGAGGCCATGCACAAAAAGAGTTAATCTTTCAGATTCACTTTTGTTCAGTTTTGCAAAAAGTTTTCTCATCACATTTGAATAACTCTCCACACTTTCTCCTGGTTGTTGTTGCTTTGAATGGAGTGTCCCCTCCAAGATCCATTTATCATCTTCATTTCTAAATTTCTTGTTGAAAGCTGCAACTAATCTGTTCCAATCACTTCTGATATCTTCATTTAATTCTCTGTGCCAAATTTGTGCCATATCAGTCATTGCAAGCTTGAAAATTCTTAATTTTTTCTCGTCACTCCACTTGCCTAAATCAGCTTGAGCGAGAAATTTTTCTAGGAAAGACCTAGCGTCTTCTCTTGAAAGCCCACTGAAAGTAAGTGTGCGAAAAAGACTCCCATTACCTGTCATGGGAGAGGTCTCTTCTTGCACTTGAGTCACCTTGCTCCCGATTGTCTGCAGCTGGTCCTTCAGGAGTTCCAGGGTTTTCTTCACTTCTTCTTTGAACTCAGCGTCCGTCATGGTGAGCTGGTTGGCTTTTTCTTTTTTTCAAGCTGCAAATAACTTGACAGTTTACAATTGATGTTTCCTTGGCTCAAATACCCGGATTCTCCACCATATGTTATGGCTGAATGTCAACTTGAGTTATCACTTAAGCAGTCGCTTGGCGTAGATTTTGATGAGAGGTTCAGGAAAGGCCATAACATTGATTTTGAGTTTCAAAGAGACCATAAAATAGAAGTTTATGGTTTGATTATAAATAAATGCAATACAACTTATGAGAGAGATCAGTTATCATCTAAAAATGCCAAAAACAGAATATAAAAGATGTGAATAATTTAGAAAATGGAAAATGAATGCTTTAGGAGCCAAATAACCAAACAAAACAAAACCAAACAGAGAGAAGAGCAAACATGAGGTTGTAAGATAATAAAATCTTGTATTGACGAGCCTTACAATACAATCTTTTCTCCGCAATACAACCCCAGGCTGGCTGAAGAACAGCCAGCTCCTTGAGGTATTTATACCAGCCATACTTGGTCATGTGACCACATGCATCCAGTTTCTCTTATATGAAATAAAGAAGAAAATACTTCAATGGCCGAACTCTGACAATTTAGATATGCATATGAAAATATTTAAATGTGACTTTGTGTGTGTTTGCCAAAAAAAAGTTTTACACGTAGGCCTGAAACATGAACTTGTCTTATGATTTGTATCACGTTTGGAAAGTTTGCCTCTAACTTTGAAGGACAGATGTTCTATAAACTGGATGCATGCTGTACAACTGGTTTACAATGCTTTTCGATGAACATTTTTATTTCCTTTTATTTACCATTTAATCTTCTATTTCTTGAAATAAGATTATTTAATATTTTTAATCATAACACATGTACCGAATGCTACTTTGTATTCTGTCATAATCGAAGCTGGGCATGGTATGCCAGTGTCTGGAACTGAAATAAAGCGCATTTATCTGTACAACGTACTGTACAGCATAAAGTCGCGGAAAACATAAGATCCGTATTTCATAGGTTTTTTTTTTACAATGATTTCCGTGTTATTAACTTTATGAGCGGACCAATTTATTGCATGAACTTTCCAGCCAGTCACTATCGTCTTGGCACAGAAAAAATGTCACATCTGCTGTTAGAAGTCTGTTTTTTCAGTGTAACATGCAGTTTTTGAACGAATGATGTAGCATTTTTTTTGGGGGGGGGGGAGGAGGGGCGGTTAGCGGCAGATAGGTACATATACATGTCTTGTATATATGGGTATCGCAGCCAGTAGGAAAAACGAAATGTCTAACACACACACACACACACACACACACACACACACACACACACATATATATATATATATATATATATATATATATATATATATATATATATATATATATATATATATATATATATAATTCAAATTTCTGTTTCATCCCTACTTATGAGGGTATGCGCGCTACAGGGGACAGTGGTACAGAATAGGCGCACACATACTCCGCTTCTTTGTGGACTCCATAGCAAAGTCCCCGATACAACCTTCTTTCGTTTTATAAACTTTTACTTCAGTCACCTTTTTTATGTTCTCCATTAAATGCTTTCGAGGCACGCTGGTACACGAATGTTACAAATAGTGGGGGAAAATTCTGCTGAGGGTATGTTTCTGTTATATTTGACCAAAGTTCTGTTGCATATTCTATTCCTAGTACGTTAACCCCCAACCGGAGGTAATTTTGGAGACTGTGCCTATAATAGAATTTATGCATGTACTGCAGTTTGTGGGCACCCTTTCCTACATCGGTTAAAGAGTATGAATGGGTCGTGCAGTTGCCTAAACCTGTTGGTTATTGCTCATTTTAATTTCGTTTGGTGTCGAATTCTGCAATGAAGTTAACGTTATATTACTTTGTCAGTATTCTTGCAGTTCTTATGCAATACATCCAATGTCATTTAGTCTTCGTATATTTTAATTTCTGGTAGGCAAGCAAAAAAAAAAAAAAAAAAAAAAAAAAGAAAAAAAAAAGCGTGACTTACCAACACATGTTCATATCATTTGGTATATAAATCACACCGTTCAAAAGAAAAACAGTGTACTCGTGACATAGAACTCATGCTTCGATATAATTTATAATCCTAACTATCGGCAATTCACTTATCGGGGAGTTTGAATCAACTACTTATCTTGTTATTCTGTTGACCTTTATTCCATGGTGTTATTAGACACTGTCAATACTTTTAAGCTTTACCTGGTCACTCGAGGAGGAGATGGCAGGGCCCAGAACACACTCGATAGGCTGATAACTGAGCCAAAAGTAAAAACAGGAACAAAAACAATTTTCCGGCTTCCTTCCCTTCTTCAAAATTTTGGAAGAATACAGGCAGAATTTAGTTCCCCCGGGTCCAGCAATTAAGTGACGTGTTTAATTACAGGAAGAAATTGAAAACACAGAACACGAATTATGTATTATAAATTTGGCCAATTGAAAAAGCCACTAAAAAAAAAAAAAAATAAAAAAAGGTAATTCGTATGCCATGAATAGTTTACCTAATGAGTTTAATGAGTTTGTTAAAACACAGGCGAGCGTCTTTGAGAAATTCCATCGTTGATTTGTTTTAAACCTGCTTGAAACTTTAGACAAGGAATGTTACTGAGGGATGATGGTCGTTCTAGAAAGGAAAGCTGCTTAGAAGAACATTGCTTTCACTGAAGGGCGTCTATAGTCTTAGATCCCCCCCCCCCCCCCCGAAAAAAGGGATTTCTTTCTAAGACATAATCAAAGTATTTCATGATAGAGACTGCGTTTTTTTAACATTGTGAAGAGTGATATTCAGGGTAAAGCGTTGCGTCTGGGTACCTGGAGTATACAGGAAATTACAGACTATGGTGACTCTGATGCATTTGAGAGTTACTGGAGTGGTGTGCAAATTTAATTGGAACGAATTTGCATAATGTCCACCAAATTCTTTACCATTATTATGAATGATCTAGCAAATTTGATTAAAAAAATGTTGCAAAATGTCCCCCAAAATGTTCACCTTGATTACGACAGATCTAGTATACTATAGATATGTTACAAGCCCAAATGTTAATTAATTAAGAACGTATACCATCACTCCTGTATGTACATGCTGTCACTTTAAACCATGTTACATGTAGCAAATCTCCCGTGAACCAATGAGGTACAAAATTCAATTAAAATAACTTTTATAAGATGTGAGAATTGGCAAATGTCTCGATAAAAACAAACGTTGGAAATTGGAAAATCAGACTTGGCAGAAAGTGATGCTTATATTAAAGTATTTAGGCATTCAATTCAGGAAAATCATGAGCAGTGTGTATTCATGTGAAGCAAAATTTAATCTTAAGGTCACCTGTCTCACATGTTAAATGTGTGGTCATTACGATATTAGTCGGGTATCATTTGATGACAGTCTATGGAAAGGCTTAATGGCGCGCAGTCTATGGAAAAGCGCAATAGTACCAGCACTCTAGCAAGATCGAGCGGTTTGGCTTCTTGACACCAAAGAGACCAAAGAAAGCGGTACAATACAACGTGGCTCCCGCAATCGTGCACATATAAGCCACGCCTGCCTTGCTGGAGCACCTTTTCACGCCAATTTGGGACCATTTTTTCTACTATTTTGTTAAAAATCCTTAACAAAGGTATTAATTTTGTGATTAAGTTGCCCTAAGAGAGGGTGGGTTTTTGAAAAGTCGAGCCGCACACCCCCACCAAAATTTGGGGAAGTTCCTCTCCCCCACCGTCTGCTTTCTGGCGACCATGTATGACTTCGGATGGCTGCCTCTGTCTGAGTTACTAAACAAAACAATAATTGCGTGCTTTCACAGACTTGAGCACGTACTGCGATACAGACCTAAGTACTCGTATGTAGTATCAGATTCACGTTTGTGTAAGAATATCCTCGTGGAATTAGAAAATGTTTTCAACAGTGGCATGCATTCACCATGGCCGCACCTGAAAGAAATCCATACAATGTTAACGGATGCAGGTTCAGACAAGGTGATACACAAGTAAGACGACCACTGGATTGAGACTTTTTTATGGACTTACCCTTGATAATTAGGTTCACATCTTAGTGGTGAAATTGGTAGCAAGCCATTATTACCTCCTTACGGTTTACTTAAGAAAGCTTCATTTCGAAAGATTAGCTGGTCGGCGTAAACGGATTTGAATCTGCACAACTTAAATCTATGACATGGACAGGGTGTTAGAGTGTACGTTTATTCAGATGGAACATTGCACTCTCTTGCTTGAAAAATATGTAGTAATGTAGTTGAAGAGATTGTCATGTTTAATCACCTGTTCATGATTTAATTGCATAGGTAATGAGTTCAAAACAAAACTAATCAATAGCAATAATTTGTTTAGCTGGGAGTATTTCATTAGTGCCTGCCCAAACAAGTGTGTATATATACTTCGTGGGGACGTAGAATCCGATCACATAATTAGTAAAGTATGATGTGTCTTTTGTAAAAGGGTAGTTGTATCCAATAAAATTATCCAGTGTTGTAATTATTTTCATACGACGCTTTCTGGTGTCTGCACAACATGAAACACACTAAAAACAAAAATAGACAATACAAAACTATCAACTGCTGAAGATCGGCTTAGGTATAAAATTGTCAACAGGAAAATTTAAAGTTATTGTACTCAAGTAGATGTAGAACATCGCGTCTGTGTATTTTTTTTCCCAGATGCTATCAAACAGTGGAATGACCTGCCTTCCTACATTAGAGATATACTTTTTCTATATATATTCAAATCGATACTTAAAACTACTCTCTTAGCCACAGACAATGTTCCTGAGTTCTATTTCCATGGTGACAGATTTGCTAATATTTGCCACACGTAAATACGCCTAGGATTCTCTGGACTAAACTCCGACCTTCACAAAGTTAACATCCTTCCTGACTCATCCTGTGGCTGTTCTTATCCCACTGAAGACTCCAAGCACTTCCTACTCTTCTGTCCCTATTACATTGTTCAGAGAAACAAATTACTGAATACTGTTATTCCTTTGATTGCTCCGGGGGTTAGCCCGCATCTTATAATTCATATTGGTAGTTATAGGTTAGTTGAAATATTTCTCCGTGGCAGTAACGAGCTTTCTAACTGCCTTAATATCCAGATCTGTGATGCTCTCCATTAGTACATTATTGATGCCAGGTGTTTTAACGACTAAATGTTTCCGTTTCTGTTACTGTAGTGATCATCGGTTGGACTATGTTAATTAATTTGTATCACACCTTTTTTTCTTTAACGGGTAAATATTGAACTCCGTTCATATTGGCTTAAATTGTATCTTACAAGTAATCAAATCTTGATATTCGAACAGTGTTTACACAGCTATAATACATTGATAACATTTGTATTGTCATATGTGTCTTGTACATACCTACTGTGTGTCTCCATGTTCTGTAGAACCCATATATTAGTCATCTCGATGTACTATAGGGCTATCCAGACTAAATGAATACGTTTTAACTAAGTACAGAACACTCAGGCACAGGCGTGTGCCAGATTCTATTGCCCAATGTCGACATGAGATGAGTGGAAAACATCAAAGGAGCAGTTTAATCAGAAGAAGTATATTTTTAAATTTTTAAATTTTTTTTTTTACTTTGCTTATTATGTTTGTTCAACAGGTACGGATGACGTGTGCTGTAAGGTTCTCGGACTGTAGGGACTGGTGAGCAGCAAGTACAGGTAAAGCACTGAGAGTTTATGGGCAAATGCTTTTCTATTCATTCTGATGCAGGGTTTGTCGCCGAAGAGAACAGAAACCATTTGGACACCGTTACGCTTTCCCAGCGGGAGTGTCCCGTTGGTCAAAAGCAAAACCTGTACATGTATATTATATAGTGTGCATGTGTATGATTATATGTCTCCACGTAATTTACAAGCAGGAAATGGAAACTAAAGCCGCATTATATATATATATATATATATATAATATATATATATATATATATATATATATATATATATATATATATATATATACTAGGCTGATACCAGGCGTTTTGCGTTCTGATTGAATGTATTTTGCTTAAACCTTTTTGTTTTTGGTACATATGAACTGTTTATTATTGATTGTATTATCCTGTGTGTATTGTAGAATATCATTGTGTGTCTCACTGTCTGGAGAGCCTGTAATTTAGTATTTTATGTACTAGTAGGTTATCCAGTTTAAATAAATGCGTCTAGATTAAATATATATATATATATATATATATATATATATATATATATATATATACATATATATATATATATATGTATGTGTGTGTGTGTGTGTGTGTGTGTGTGTGTGTGTGTGTGTGTGTGTGTGTGTGTGTGCGGCTTTAGCTCCCAATTTTAGGAATTGTTTATAATCACAATGCACCATATCATGACTAAGTACTGTAAAGCATCTTGAACAACTACACCAAATATAGGAAAAGTTTAGGCCTCGTTTGACAAAATTATTTTGGTCTCTCTCATAGCACCTCTGCATACAAGCATTATCAGCCACATCAAATCGAAGGAAGACAACAACCAATACAACCATGAAGGGACTTTTCATCATTGCCAGCATCGGCGTTTTCTGCCTAGTAATCGTCCACGGAATTCCAGTACATAAATCGAACTACCCCACAAGTAGGTGTTCTATATTTAGTACCAGATTTCCGTTATAATACTGCAAATGTATTCCATCTATCTTTTTATATTATAAAGGTTTTTATAGTACCAAGAGGCTACTTTTTGGCATTAATATTTAGAGATGCACATTATTTTATGTCTTCAAGGCCATCAAGTGATTTTGTTGAAAGTTCTGAAAACAATTGAGTTTTGTCCGATGCATTCACTTCCTTCTTTGGACTAGTATATAGTCATTCTTTAACATGTCCAGACAATAATGTTTATATGTGACGCGCTATTTAAGATATATATATATTTATATATATATATATATATATATATATATATATATATATATATATATATATATATATATATATATATATATATATATATATATATATATATAGAGAGAGAGAGAGAGAGAGAGAGAGAGAGAGAGAGAGAGAGAGAGAGTATACTTTTTGTAAGATACGGACTAAAGTCCGACCTTCACAAAGTTAACATTAACACGGAGAAAATAGACCACTCACAAAATCTTTAAAGCCAATTGAGTGGGAAGTTGATTTATTGTACAGTTTCTTAGCATCACGGAAATAATGCCAAAGATTTGAACGGGTCTGAAAGGCTGGAAAAGCCTTCGGATTTTAAGGAATGAATCTGCCCTCGCAATAGGGAAGAAAAGAATTTTAAATTGCTTTAACGTCCCACGTTTTTTAAAATGTTTTCAATAATTCTGAGCTTTAAATGGCTCGACGTATTGCTTGATTCAATTTCATTTGATTTTATTCCCTGTTAACACACACAGTATGTTGCTTTTTAATAGTTCCATAAATAAAAGCATCGTTTATCGAGCCATGGGATATACAATTCAATACACAACATTGTTGTCGGCTAGAAGTGTGTATTTGCATAAGGTTCGATGTCACAGTGACATTGAAAAGTTTTGCAGCAAAAGTTATCAAATTCAATGGGGTATTTTAACAATATACAGCCATTTACCACAATAAATTTGGAGTTTCTGGGCAGAGCAGCTGTAAAGTTACATACGCGCAAATTACAATAGAAATACACATATCTAGCCCGTGTGCCTATAGATCCCTCTAATGAGAATCCTCATGAACCCAGCTGACCTTTACATCACCTATTGTGCAGTACGTAGTTTGCAAAGGCACAATTTGTTAACTGTCTCTGTGATATAATATTGTTGTTAATGCAAGACATCAAAAAGGTTTTGTTAATATTCTTGTGAGTTTGGGTATTGTCGGATTGACGTCGCAGATTTGTAAGTCGGCGTATTTTATTTTGCTACAATAATGTACCTGGATAGAATTAGGAAAGTCATCTTTGATATATACACCATTTTCTCCTTTCATCTTTCCAGGGTGTCCGGCATATGTGTATCCCACAGAAACGGACACATTTTTACCCGTCCCCTATAGCCGAAAAATGTTTTACCACTGTTCATGGGGAGTAAAAATTCCGAAGCTCTGTGCTCCCGGGACATGTGTTCACAGGTTCTACCGTGGAGGAAAAGATAACCCCTGTAGGTACCGCTGCTAGTGGCGCCCAATGGATCATCTTCAAATAAAGGTCGTCACTGTGATGTATAGATATTGACACGTTTCCCTGTAAACCAGCAAAACCAGCTGTTGGTCAAAAGTCGTCTGCTTTTTTTCTTTGAGTTCAACAGTGACAATAAAAGAAGTGATTGTAGATGAGACGTAAGAGGATGGCGTGTGGCAGGTGAAGAGTCTTCAACGCCGCGGACTGTTTTTTATTCAATCTCAAACTCAGTTTCAATGAAAATGAGGCGGAGTGAATCCACAAGAGAGGACAGGGAAATTGAAGCTATCATCACCAGTATTTCTTGAAAATATAAATTCCTTCAACGCCTTGTAACATTTGCAGGGACTCTGTGCTGAAATTCTTGTCAACCAAACTTTGAACAGCATGGCTGCCAAAGAAAAAAGGTTTGGGGGTTAAAATGGATGTGAATTTTTCACAAGCTTTCAAAATAAATGTACTATTTGTGCCGGTGATTTTCAGTTTTGTCTTTTTCCAAACTAATATGTTAATTACAAGATTACATCATACACAATCATATTTCATTGCATACTTGTTTAAGAATTATTAATTCACATTTCTGGTTGTACGTTAACGTTGGGTCTCGAGAATTTGAAAGTAAATACACCATTAAAGGAAAACGGGCAACATGCTAGCATTTTACTTTTGAACTCAGTGCACTTTGACGTGCATTTAATATAGATGTGTGTATACATCGATAAACACACAGATAAATATATACAGACACAAATGCATGGGCGGATGTGTGAAAATAGGGTGTTTGATTTAGTTTACATTTAACGTTAATTGTACAAACCCTTCAATGTAAATCCACCAATAGATGTAAACGAACAAAATACTACATTTCGGGACTGAACTGAGCAGGTTTTTATTTACACTGGATCTATCCATGCTGGTTTGCGTGTGTATATAGAGGGATGGATATATATATATATATATATATATATATATATATATATATATATATATATATATATATATATATATATATATATATATATATATATATATATATATAGATGCAAATGGATAGATGGTTGAATGGGAGCAGGGTTTATATATGTGGTTAGCTTTAACGTTAGATGTCAGACCGAAAATAGTAAATGCACCACTTAAAGGTCCTATTGATTGAATGGGCACCATACATTGAAAAATTGATATTTAGGGTCGTAAGATGTGACATCTGAAAACCAAAATGTAAAATTTTATTTTCGAACAGTGTTTTTTTTCGTTCCAAAAGCGCGTCACATTTGAGACAGGAAAGCGCGAATTTTCTCCGATCATGGCCCGATGTGAGAAAGTGTTACTGACGTAATACTAATATTCTGTGGCACTCCGCTTCTTTGCCGCGGTCCTGACTCGCTTAGTAGCTAGTCAGGTGGCCTTTATTCCCCACCCCCCTCCAAAAAAAAAAAAAAAAACAAACAAACAAACAAACAAACAAACAAACAAACAAAAACCAACAACACTCAGCCCTATCCCACTGTCGCAATTTTGCACTTAGCATACCCACAGCCCCTGCTGATGATGCCACCTGGCAGGGTCATGGGAGCCCTAATAAGGGCTACCTGCTCCCTTCCCTTCTAAGTTTGCCCTCTATTCTCTTCAGTGACTAATCTTAAGATATTAATCCTACTCTCCCAGCACTGCACCAAGAAGCCTTTCACTGACTCTAAACCAACTCTACCTCCTGGAAAATCGCCCTTAAATCCTAGTATCCATGCTAACCTATCATTGTCTGCCATGTCCCTTACTTGCTCTAAGCTTTTACACTGCCCATCTCTTGTTCTCCATAGTACAAACAGCTGGTCTCTAAGTGCTCTATAACCTGTACACCATGTCATCATATGATCAATGGTCTCATCCACATCCTCCCTACAAACATTACAATTCCCATCACTCCCATTCATCCACTTCTGTTTCCACTTCTCCAGATTGATCACTGTTGCTCTGCCCTGATCTAACAGTCTAGAACCTTGCTACCATCCCACATTTAGTCTTCACTGGCTTGTCTACAGCTCTATATGCTTTCAGTGGGCTCTTCTCCTCAACCCCTCTTTTCCACTGCTCCACAGGTTTTTCTTGAATCACCTTTCCTATATTCGATTTCAATCTCATCTGGCTCTTTCAATTCATATTTCTCAGCTAACTTGTCTATTTCTTGAACCCATTTTGTCTTTATATTAACACTCATAGCCTCCATATACACCTATGCAGCAAATCATCTTTTCTAGTTTCAGATCGTATCCATTATGTAAGAATGGTAAATATTTCCCTTTGACTGACTTATTTTCTGGTTCCATATTAACGACAAAGGTTCAATGAGACGGAATTCTATGCACCTGATTATTGGGAGCTGGCAGCGGATTGGCAAAAATACTGGGACATGACTGAAAAAGATGCAGAGCCAGCAGCTGCGCAGATGAGGCGTGAATGTAGTAGCTATCCAAACAAAAGTTATCTGGTTATGGGATTAAACCTTACAATATACAATACATACACATAACAATGGCCAGCTAACTCGACCTGTTATAGACAATTCTACCCTAGACCTGGGTTTGGAACAAGATCGGTCCTAGTTTATATATGTTTTTTACCCATTTTCCATCAATTGAATTAAAACGGTTAAAGACACTGAAGTTTTGTTACAATGTTACTTTGTAACAACATCCTAGACCGGCGTTGTCACTGTGACATTCGATTGATAATTATGTGGGACATTGTAACAGTCGCAGACCAATATTTTGCTGTTATGCAAGCTTTGAAATCAGAATCATACTGAAGATTAATTTGTAAATACTGTTAAAAATCACCGTTCCTGGTTTCATGAATAATGGATTATTTGGCCAGTTCCATGAATCCTTCCATTGGTCAGCGATGAGACCGTATTTGGCAACAACAGCAGCTTTTTTTCTTGCCAAACCTATCCTAAACATCGTCCTATTTGACAAATCAAAGTCACTTTCCACAAAGTGTTCGCTACATTGGTTAAATCGGTTCCCAGGGCCATGGGCCTTGCTACCTGTCCCTGTAAATGTTGACTGTGCAGGTCCACGCTTTCTGAAGTGAAGTGTTCAATATTTTTATAACGATTACAGTTAGAGCGACATTTTAACTTCAATTCATATGTTTGTACTATGATGAAGCATCACTTAAAGCGTAGTATATTCTGACATCTGATCGTATTCTGTAGTCAACATTCACGATGTACACTGTATATAGAAATATAACACAACAAACATAACATCAGATACAGTGTTGTCACGCGCTAAAATATACGTCAGAGAGTACGTTATCATAATATTTTAGTATGAGAATAACAGTAGTACAAATCCACTACGAAGTCAAGATGCCGTGGCCTGAGCCATATATTTTTAGAAGAAATATAATATTATAGTAAATTAGTCAATATTTGATCCGTTGATACGCATAAGGTCATCAGAGATATATTTCCTTATTACACTTAAAAGAGGGACAGTTTAAAAAAAATCACATGGGAACAGTACCAAACGTGCAACGGTTTGCGGAGCCGCAACACGCTGACCTTTCACAGCTGTGGCCCGGGTTCGATTCACGGCCGGGGAAGGATGTGAAAAGAGTTCGTATCACTCTGACCGTGCACGGTGGTTTTCTCCGAGTCCTTCGGTTTCCTCCACCAAGCATGCAGGTAGGAAAGTATACGCCACCATCTCTGCCATGGAGAGTGATTAATATAAGCTTGGCCTGCTTTGCAATCCATATAAATGACATGGGTCTATGCTTTTCAATGTGCAACGGAGGCACATTGGTCAGTAGTGACAAACTTGCTGTCATCCACTTTGGATGGAAAAGCGCAAAATCGGCCGATTTATAGTAGAATCAGTTAACATGATCCTCGCATTGTGGACTGTTGCATTGTTCTCTGCTTATTCTATTTTCTATTGACTGAAAAATTACTTTGTCTCTAAATCGTTAAGTTAATACAGTCTTTCATTTCGTACAGACAAAACGTTGCTGGTATGGTACATTTAGGACTTTTAATAAAAGTTACATTTAGGACTTTTAATAACTTTTGATGGTCGAAACGCGATCAATGTTTTTCCTTTCAACAAGGACAAAAGAAACATTGAGCTTTTCACAAAAGATCATAGAAAATAAATCTTAAGACATAGTGTTGGGGACCATTCCACGTGTAGATGTAAAAATCTTCGTGGCGGCTAATAACGTGTAACATATATTGTATCATAAAAGCAGAGACATTTTTTGCCTTGTTTAGTTTGTACGTGGTAAAAAAATACAGAATCTCAATGTTTTTCGAAATACAACTTAAAACACATATCTGAACCCATTTCCATGCTAAGAATTATATAACCCAACAGCAGGGGAAAAAAACAAACAAATAAAAGAAAAAAAAAACAAAAAACAAAAAAAACCAAAAAAACCCCAACATTGGTATAATCTATATAATCTATTTTGCAACATTAGTTTGATATGGATTTGCTCGTCCATCGGCCAAGTGTTATAAATTAATTATCGAAGGCAAAGGAATGGTATGTGCTTCACGGATTCAGCGCGTGGTGACAGATAATGATAAATATCTTCAAAACTATCAAGATAGAGAGCAATTCCAACTTTAATTTAATTGTTGCCTTTTTGGGTGTATCCCACAAACAGACAGTGAAAACTGTTAGATTTGAACTTATGCAAAGTTCAGCCTTTACACGAAACAAGTGTAGAATATGTTTCAAACTATTTTAGATAGATGCGCCATTTTAGCTTCATTTTATATGATTGTGCTGTGGGCATATTTAATGAAGCTGCCAGATTTCATTTTATGTTAATTGTGGCAAATATGCAAAAGCGAAGTGTCGAATATTGATGAATATCTTTAAGACTATTTTAAATAGAGGTGCCAGTTCAACTTTAATGTTATATATGCTATTGGTAACTCAATAAATAATGACTGGAAACTGTCGGATTTTATTTTATTGAAAGTTCGACCAATACACAGTATTGAAGTGTTGAATAATTACTCATATCTTCAAAACTTAATACATAGAGGTGTCATTCCATTATTGATTTATATGCTTGTGTTGTGGGTGCATCCAACAAAGGGAGACTGGAATTTTTTAGATTTAAATTGATCCATATTTCATCCAAATTAAAACAAAAAACCCCGAAGTGTTCAGTATTTTGGAAACGATTCCTGTTAGAGCGATATTTCAACTTCAATTCAGATTTTTGTGCTATGATAAAACATCACTTGAAGCGTGGTATATTATATCTGATCCTATTCTGTAGTCAACAGTCATGATATACACTGTATATGGAAATATAATACAAAAAGCATAAAATGAGATACAGTGATGCCACACGGTAAAATATACTTCAGAGAGTACGTTATCATAATATTCTTGTATGAGAAATAACAGAAGTACAAATCCACTTCGGGGTCAAGATGCCGTGACCTGAGCCATATATTTTCAGAAGAAATAAAATGCTATAGTAAGTTGAACAATATTTGATCCATTGACACATACATGGTCATCAGAGATATATTTTCTTATTATGCTTAAAAAGGAGACAGGTTAAAAAAAACATATGAGAACAGTACCAAATGTGCAGCGTAGGCACATTGGTCAGTAGTAACAAACTTGCTGTCATCTACTTTGGATGGAAAAGCGCAGAATCGGCCGACTCATAGCATGATCAGTTAACATGATCCTTGTATTGTGGACAAAATGCGCTACAGAACTGGACACATTACATACATCTGTTGCATTGTTTTGTGCTTATTGTATTTTCTATTGACTGAAAAATTACTTTGTCTCTAAATCGTTAAATTAATACAGTCTTTCATTTTATACAGACAAAATGTTGCTGATATGTTGCATTTTGGACTTTTGAAGATCGAAACGCTGTCAATGTTTTTCCTTTCATCCAAGACAAAACAAACATTGAGTTTTTCACACAATGTCACGGATCATAAATCTTAAGACATAGTGTTGGGGGCCATTCCACGCCTACGTGTAAATATCTGTATGGCGGCTAATGATGTGTAACATATATTATAGCATAAAAGCAGAGACTTTTTTGCTTTGTTTAGTTTGTACCTGGTTTAAAAAGTTACAGAATCTCAATGATTTTGGAAATATGTCTTACAGCACATATCTGAACTCATTTCCATAAAAAGAAATATATAACCCGACAGAAAAAAATTAAAAATAAGTAAAAACAATAAAATAAAATAAAAATTAGAAAAATAAAATTATAAAAAAAAGATAAATAAAAACACCGGTTCAAGGTTGGTATAATCTATTTTGCGACTTTAGTTAAAGTGTGTGTGTCAGGACACACTTTTCTGTTTTTCTAGGAATTCTTTCTTTCTTTCTTTCTTTCTTTCTTTCTTTCTTTACAGGCAAATTTGTCCGACATTTAATTTGAAAAGTATAACACGTACAAACTCCAAACTTGGCACAATTATACTTCTACAGATAAAGTCTGGCCTTTTTATAATGAGAGGTCATGCTTTTCAAAATTATGCAAATGAGGGCTAATTAAAATTTTAAATCTTTAATATGTTATATAGTATACAGTCCATTCCACCTAACTTGAGCTCTGGGGGCCGTCTCATTAGTTGTGACCACAGTGCCGGTGGGCCAAACAGCCTATCACTGACCCCTTTGCCCTGCCACTCAACCCGGCTGCTATAATTAGTGGTGTTTGTAAACAGGTTCACATGGGTGCTGCTGTAGACATTTATATGGGTTTTATTTTCACTTTTGTAGCGTCAAATAATTGGATTTTTTTACAAAATTATCCGGCTAAAGGGACACCATTTTACTGTGGAGCTGCCCTGCTATGTGTCTGCCACCCCACCAAACACACATGACCAGTGACAGTGAATGATTGGTATCAAATGGCCAGCTTATTCCAAAGTCCTGGCAAGTGTAACCACATCAAAATAAACCCTACCCTTTCCTCTTAAGTTTATGTGTATTTTATTACCCCCAATAGATTTCATTCATAATCTAGAGCCTTTATCAACATTGTTAGACCTTTGGGATATTTTTACAGGGGTGTCACATCTCAATTAAACTGCAAACAAGCCATAATCCTGGTATATATTTTACAAGATGTGACATCAAAATGACCCTTTGAAAATGCGGCATCCCTGGACTCATTCAGGACAGAAGTCTTCATTTACTGTCAGTAAAATTTGTATCAAAGGGATATACTGAGTATTCTTATCTTTTAAATGAGGGGGTTCTGATTTAAAATTTCTGACAATCATAATAGAATATAATAACTGCTCATAATTTGTGATATTCTGACCTTTTTTATTTGTTTCACACATTGTATTAGCAATGCAAATTTGAAAGAATTAGCAAAGAGCATATCCTTTGGGTTCATCTCTGAATGAGTTAATTTTGTCATATAAACATTGGCTGCATTGATTGAATGGCTATGTCTGTTTGGTAATTTAATTATAAGTTAATGTTTTCTTTCTGGACACCAGTCAGTTCAGTGGCTCTTAGAAAAAACATTTTGGGCTACATTATTTATATACAATTACACAGTCCAGGAAAAGCTCAAGATCCCTGCTCATGCATTCTATCATGTCTGTGTGCCAACACAGACATACTGTTCTTTCTTTCTTTCTTTCTTTCTTTCTTTCTTTCTTTCTTTTTTCTTTCTTTCTTTCTTTCTTTCTTTCTTTCTTTCTTTTTTCTTTCTTTCTTTCTTTCTTTCTTTCTTTCTTTCTTTCTTTCTTTCTTTCCTTCCTTCCTTCCTTCCTTCTTTCTTTCTTTCTTTCTTTCTTCTATACCAGCAAATTTGTCCGACACTTTTCTCGGACACTATTATACATAGAAAGTCCAAACTTGGCATGATTGTACCTCCATACGAGGAGTTTGACTGTTTTATACAGAGAAATGAAGATGTTTAAAATTATGAAAATTCGGGGCATTTGAAATTTTCAATCTTGAATATCTTCAACAGTATAATAGAGATGTCATTCCAACTTCTACTGGGGGGTTGTTGACCATTGGCACCTAATCACCTAATGAATTAAAAATAAAAGTTGTAGCAATTTAAATTGCTATATAGCACCATTAGAAATTTTAAATCTTGAATAACTTCTAAGCTATAATAGACAGAGATAGGTTAGCTTATGGAGAGTAAAGAGTTCGGACTGCGGGATAGGGTATTGACTACTAGGAAGTGGTTCTGGGCAAAAAGACACAAATACAATAATGATAATGATAATAATAACAACCACCACCACAACAACAACGAGATATGATAATAACAACAAGAACAATGAATTTGGAAAACTACCCCGTTACAACAGGGGCACCAATCAAGCGGGGTTATTTCATGGTGCGCCCACACACTTCCTTTGAATTCATTTGTAAAATACAAGTATAAACCATAAAAGTTAAAGTATTCAGTAGATTAATTCCGTTAGCTAACATATGGGAAGGTGTTAAACGGAAGTGAAACAAGCCAAAGCACGATATTGCGAAAATAAGAAAACAAGAAAACGCTAATGCGAAAACACGACAATGCGAGTGCGAAAAACACGACATAATTTCTGTCGTGTTTTCGCGGTTGTGTTTTCGCATTTTCGCCTTTGTGTTTTATATTTTAGTGTTTTCGCCTTCGTGTTTTCTTGTTTTCGCCCAAGGCAGAAAATGCGAAAACAAGAAAACGAGAAAACGCTAACACGAAAACACGAAAATGCGACTGCAAAAACACGACTATGGTGGCACAAAAGTGCCAAATAAAATATTTTTCTCTCTATATAAAAATGCGACGGCGAAAACAAGAAAACACGAAGGCGAAAATGCGAAAACAAGAAAACACGAAGGCGAAAATGCGAAAACAAGAAAACACGAAGGCGAAAATGCGAAAACACAACCGCGACAACACGACAGAAAATATGTCGTGTTTTCGCACTCGCATTTTCGTGTTTTCGTGTTAGCGTTTTCTCGTTTTCTTGTTTTCGCATTTTCTGCCTTGGGCGAAAACAAGAAAACGCGACAGCGAAAACACTAAAATTCAAAACGCGAAGGCGAAAATGCGAAAACACAACCGCGAAAATACGACAGAAATCATGTCGTGTTTTCGCACTCGCATTATCGTGTTTTCGCATTAGCGTTTTCTTGTTTTCTTATTTTCGCAATATCGTGCTTTTGCTTGTTTCACTTCCATTTAACACCTTCCCACGATGCCGTATACTTACACCTGCTAAGCAGCCATATTGCGGAAGGAACCAGAAAACGGTGAGTAAAATGGACTTTTGTGTCTCCATAATACCTGTACTACAATATATTTTTGTCTGGATATAATATGGGATATTATAATATCCCTTTAGCCACATCAGGAGCACCTACCAATGGGTACAGCGCGTAGATGTGCCCACTATAATACACGTAGTAGTGACTATACAGGACACATAAACCGTCTCCAGATATAGTTTGCATGGCGATACTTACAGGTTATCACATGGTTGTAGCTGTTTCACCCCCCCCCCCCCGTATCAGCCCCCGAGCAACCGTATCATCACGAGACCGAAGGTCAAGTGACGATACGGGTACGAGGGAATAAAAGAAATAATTGACTGATTTCCCAGTTCCGAAGTTTTGTTCCTTTCCCATTTACCACAAAATAAAATTAAGCTTTTATATCCCAATTCCCATGAAATAAAATGCAATTTCCCAGTTTCCAGAAAAAAGGATACGCCCCGTTATTTAAGGCAATATAAATTAATATCCCCCATTTTGTCCAACGAAAGATCCAGGGAAACCATCCCATATCACCCAGTAACTATAGCTGCCATGGAGGATGTTAAGTACTTTATCTGTATTTAAAGTCTATTTGACTCTGTACTTTTGTTTTGCATGCAAACGTTACACTTAAGTGACGTTAAATGTATATATATATATATATATATATATATATATATATATATATATATATATATATATATATATATATATATATATATATATATATATATATAGCTATGTTTTATGAAGAGGAATTATTGGAAAAATAAATTTAGAGCCTGATGATTGATGTAGACTTAGATTATTTTGATGATTTATCTGTCAGATTTCATTGAATGGTTGTTTGGTCATAATAATTAATCCTTTTAAGTCCTTTTTCCGTCATTGTACAATGTTGTCATTATGTGGCATTATCACTATATCCAGTAGCTGCTGCAGCAGTAGCTTGTCTTTTTGTTTGTTTCAGTATAGATGGAAGCCACCGGGCCGGCCTCTGCTACCAGTATCTTTTTTCATCTTCTGTCTTTAATTCGTATCGGCCTTATGCATTAAAAATGACCCGAAGCCAGACATTAAGTTTCAGAAACAGGAAGAAGCAAGTAGGCCTATGATTTATAGCAACAATCTTTTATTCATTGATTTATATTGGCTCTCTCTCTCTCTCTCTCTCTCTCTCTCTCTCTCTCTCTCTCTCTCTCTCTCTCTCTCTCTATATATATATATATATATATATCCAGTTCCATTTGCTTCCTAAATTACAGTGTACAGTTCCGCCCGCATTCAAGTTATCAAACGCCAAACGCACCAACGCTTCCCAAACGATCCTCAAACGCAAGTTTTCAATGATGTTGACCAAAATTTGCAATAGTTGCGGGCTTTGCACGGACAAAATTAATGATCTGGCCATTTGATTACGGTACTTCATGTCAACATTTGAAAAAATTATAGTTTAATTTCATTTTGAATACAGGCACACCAGAAAATACAGCGAAGGAAATCACATTCAATAACGGACACGCTTATTATTTTGACATTATATGCACAGGTAGCCTACATACCTAAATTATTTTTCGGTGACCAAATATACAAAAAAACAACTCCCAATTTATAGCAGCTATAAATACATGTTGGCCTAGTCACATGTTGAAAACCCATTTTTGAAATTTTAACATGAATCCTGTTTGTACCGGACGTTAATTACCGTTATTTATTTGGATTTTATCACAAAAAAAATTATGATTCTTGGATATTTTGCAAATCAATCGTACAGTTTTTATTTCTTTGTTTCTTTGGGGGGAGGGGGTAATCCAAATAAATATTCAAAATGCGACGCTCAAAGGAAAAAGTCCTATACAAATAAACGACTTAAACGTCTTTTTTGCGTACTTGTGATCTACGCATTTTAGCCCTTTTCCAAAGTGTGTAATTAATTAGTGAAGATAAACACAAATATAAAAATTAAGACAGAGGGCCGAGTTGACAACTGCCATCTCAATTGTGTGAAGTCTCTCCCACGTATCCTTCACATGTGGATCATCGGCACTGATCAGTGATCTTAGCTGCAGAAAAACAACACAACAAAACAAGAGAGCTGATGCGATTTCTAATCCACCATCAGATTGGATCCCTTTGCGTGTTGGTCAACAAAAGTACAAACCTACTAGATGCACCAGTAAATTTAACAAGGCCTACTTGAAACACTTGGAAATACATATACGTATCTATTAGGATATATATCGTTGCCGACTGTCACAAGCTTGCAATCCTCACAGGAGTCAAGCCGACCAGCGTCCATTTTGCTTGCCGCACATGTGTTACTGCTAGGATTAGCCACAAGGTGTCACCCACAGCAACACCTTGTGACCATAGTCATTAGCATACTCATTTGGATCATTAATTAAAAATAAAAGACTAATTTGGGAAATTGTTCTTTTCTGTATTCATGTTTTCATGATGCAAATACACATTCTTATTTGAGTTTTATGTCGAAATCTATTATAGATTTCATCAAATCCGCAAAATTGAATCATAATGAAAGAAGAATGTAGGTGATGTCCACACCACTTATATTCAAATGCTGCCTGGTGTGGTATATATATAATCCGTTGCGCCCTCTCGTCTGTAAAGTGTTGAGCAGACAAATGAAAGACCATGGTCCATATATGTAAGAAATCAAATATATGTAAATATATATACATATATGTAAATATATATACAATTATATACATATATATATCAATATATATAAATATAATACCGCTGGCACATTTGATAGTGTAAGCCCAAGCCCCATAGAAGCCTGTGACATAACAACACAAGAGTCAAATGTATTGCCAACACCCCTAATACAAGAGTGGTATAGTCAGTCCTGGTCACACGAATACATAGTTAACATTACCTTATTTCCTATGCACGGAACGGTCTCATTAGAATTGGGGGCGAGGGAGGGAGTTGAAGAAGAAAGAAACGAAAAGAAAATTGACACACAACTCGTGCAGATAAGTGCAACCATTGGGGAGAAATAAGAAAAGTCAATCAGGAAATAATTCATGCATTGTAAGCCCTGGGTCGTGATTGCACACACATAATACCTGGATCTTTAAGCAATTCAGTTTTGTTTACTCATTACAAAAAACCAACAACATAAAATCAAACTTGAAAGAGCATTGTCTTTATTCATGTATAATCATTGGAGTCTCATACGCCCTTGTAAGTGTTCCATTCCCATTTTTTACCCTCCGCACATGAAGTGCCGGATGATATTGTCGTCCGTCCATCTTGTCGATGTTACTGCCGCGTGCGATATCTGAATTTTCACCGTA
This sequence comes from Hermodice carunculata, assembly GCA_964020975.1. Classification (NCBI taxonomy): domain Eukaryota; kingdom Metazoa; phylum Annelida; class Polychaeta; order Eunicida; family Amphinomidae; genus Hermodice; species Hermodice carunculata. The sequence continues at coordinate 28,120 of CAXHWN010000548.1, forward strand.
GCTTTACCAAATTTTTATCAGAGATGTACCTTATAATGGACCAGGTTCCCATTGAAAAACAACTTCCTCTGATTAATTATAAACTTTTCACGAAACTTTTTATTAATGTATTTATTGGCGTCAACCATGACGATGTTACCGCGATATCTCAAAAACTATTCAAGGTCACTCAACCAAATTTTTACCAGGAATGCGTCTTATAATGGACCAGGTTATTACTGAAATCAGCCTCCTCTGGTTATTTTTACATTTTTTTTAATGAAACTTTTCATGCACTGATTTGAAGGCAGTCTGAGTGGCCTCAACCCTGACGACTTTACCGTGATATCTCAAAAAATGCTGACCGCAACTTTACCAATTATTTTTCAGAGGTGTACCTTATGACGGACCAGATACCTATTTAAACCAGCTTCCTTTTTGCATTTATAACTTTTTTAAATGAAGTTTTAAAGCATTTATTTGAAGGCCTTCTGAGCGGCACACAAGGGGACCACGTTATCATGATATCTCAACAAGGATGCATCGCAGCTTCACAAATTTTTTCAGAGATACAAATTATATTAAATGGACCACGTTCTTATTGAAAACTAGCTTCTTATTATTTTTAAACTTAAGAAACTTTTGAAGTTTTCATTTGAAGGCCGTCTGAGTGGCGCACAAGGGGACAATCTTGTTACCATAATATCTCAAGAAATGCAGAATTGAGGAAAAAAAGATTGTTGGCGCCGAGGGTAATTTGTTCTCTGAATGCAATTTTTTTAAAAATTACTGTAGGAGATTCTTAAAACGGCTGCATAGATAATAAGAAAATCAAATGTATATATATATATATTGTACCTAAGCAGTACAACGTTTATACAAAGGGAAAACAAAATTGAGGGAATAAAAAGCGTCTGCATTACAGCACCAACCATGTGGGGCATATAGCGTTACATTGTACAGAGTTCCAAGTTTGCTTATTTCTTTACGTCGTTCCTTCAAGATGCATCCTAGTTTAAATACATTCATTCACTTGGGGTTTTTATTTACATTAAAATATTTTTTCTTTATTTTTTTATATTTCGATTCCCACTGGAATCTTTATCAACTCATATTCTTGTGAACAATTTTATGTACACTTGTGTGTGGAAGAAAAGTAATATAAACATTCATTTTGTGTATCTCTAACTTAAGCAACAAGGGGAAAATACAATATAACACCTAAACTTTGTAAAGGCATCTGTAAGCGTTTGAAACGCATGTGTACCGAACGCGTTTGAAACGCATGTGTACCGAACGCATTGTTCACAATGTTTGAAACGCAATGCTGAAAGTGCTTGAAACGCTTCTCAAACGAATTTCAAACGCAAACCAAACGCTTTCAAACGTTTTCAAACGCAAACCAAACCCCAGCCAAACGTCACCAACGCGTTTGGCTGTTAAGTTTTAGACGGGCGGAACTGTATATCCATACGACTACTGGATCACAATGGAAATCATACAAATCATAATACAAAATACAGTGTAATAACGTACTGTCACTGTTCTAAAGTACAGTGAAAACACGTTATAATGACAGCATCTGTTCCCTTAGATGTATGCCAGACCTCCGAATATGTCAGACAAAAGAACCAAATTACAGAAAAAATGTATTTCTCAAAGTGTTTAGAGTGGTAAGAGGGAAGGTACCTGGGTGAAGTATACTTAACCCACCTACAGAATTTCTCTAGTCAGTCTTAAGTCGGAAAACCATGTACATATTCACTTTTTGCATGATTTATTTCTTTTCAACCTTCATCCAGTATAGTGAAAGAGGTGGCTTCCAGCTAATACCTTAGTACACTTTACCTCATAACACCTCTAGTCAGCCTTATGGTGCTTAAAATAGTGTTACTATTTACCTGTTAATACCGGTGTCGGTACGGTGGAATAGTGTATGAAGCTCTTAATTTTCAAAGGAAACGTCCGTCTGTCCGTCCGTCCGTCCATCCGTGAACTTTTGGCTTGTGAACCCGATAACTTAAAAAGTTAAGATATCAGCCCAATGTAATTTGAGAACCTATATTGTGTATACAAATCGAGATTCTATTCGATATTGGTGGTGTCACTTACAGTATTATGTAATATAGGGGTCAAAATGTGAAAATCTTGTGAAAATTCTAGCATCTTTAATTTTATGCGGATCTTCAACAAATTTGGTGGGGTTGTGGGGGAGGTCTAACTTTTGGGTCACTGTGACCCAGTAATTATGGAGTTAAGCAATTGTCCAAATTTATTGTTTTTCGTCAATAGCTTGAAAAGTTATTACCCGATTTGAACAAAGAAAGATTATAAGGAAAGCTGGCTGTGGGGCGCATATTTTGAACTTTTTAAAATCGAGTTGAAGATCAAGGTCAAAGGCCAGATTGAATATAGTGGTCATCTCGTGAGTGCCCTGCATCCCACAATTCTTATTATCTTATTATAGATATGCCCACGTAACGTTTAGGAGGTATAAACTGTATAAAAATCTTTGTCGACATCAATGTTGGTGGCGCCACTTATAATATTATGTTACATACAGGTAAAAATGTGAAAATCTTGTGACTGCAATACTGTTCACAGTTTTCAAGTTAGCCCAATGTAACTTTGAGGAATTATTGCAGGTATAAAAATCCAGGTTCTTTTCGATATTTGTGGCACCATCTACAATACTATGCAATTTAGAGGTCAAAAGCATCTTTATTTTGTTGCTGATCTTCACCAAATTCGTTGGGATAGTGGCGTAGTCAAAGTCTAAGTTGTTAATGATACTAGTGGCGTCACCTATAATTTGATGGAAATTAGGAGCCAAAATGTGTTTTAAGATATAAAATTTCATATCTTGAAAAAATAATTGGATCAGACTTGCCAAATGTATAGAATATATAGACAATGTCCAAACCTAGCATTGTATATAATATCAGTGACCTTGATCCATTTTTGTGCAGTCACAGTGCCTGTAAATTTGAAAGAAGTGATTTTGTAATGGCAAGATGTAGCTTGGACTTCAATGGCAATGTCAGCACAACACCAGGCAGGCCTATGGGCATCTTGTATTACATGATCTGGGTGTCCTTCATCTTCTGTCCCAAGGTCACCTAGGGCATAGAGTGAAGGACTCACTCATTGTTGTCTTCGCACATGCAACAATATTCATCACAGGAGTTGCACAAATAAACTATGATTACATGTTGCCATCTGGAGGACATTTACATTAAATGTACATAAGCTGTAATGTTCAGAAGCCGCTTGAGGACTCACAACTTTAAGATGAATAGGTGCAATATAGCCACGATGCTAGCAGAGCATTAGGCCCATGGGCCTCTTGTTTCTATTTTGCAGCATATCCGATTGTAGCAGTGCGAATTTCCAATTTTGCAATCTCCCACGTTGATACTGGATATCAGTATGGGTAGCATTACATTGGTATGGTATGATATACCTGGCATTTTGTCTTCTTGGAATGAAATTGGGGAACTATACTAGGGACGAGAATAGCAGTTCAATGGCCACACGTATTTTTTATTGTCGCAGGAAGCAATATGGGTTGCAATGGTTTTTTTTAAAAATAATAATATTATCATTATTGCTTTCATATCATGGTTAGTGTTGACAGATTAAAACTTTTTTGTATATTTACTTTTTTAAATTGCAAATAGTTTCTTACATGGAGAAATATCTTACGATCTCACATAATGTGGTATGTTCATTTTTGCTTTCTGTTTGTATAATGGATAACATTTTCAAGCTTTGAAAAGATATTTTCATAATATTTTGAAAAAAAAAGCAACCTGACAAGCTCCATGGAGTCATGTATGATGTGTAGCCATAAGTTTATGTCCGCCTAACCCGGTTAAATAAATATCTGGCGACACCTCTGTATTTTTAATTTAATGTGTCTCAATGTAGTCCATTTTAACAATTGATCAGTCGATACATTGGTGGAGCGCTATGTCAGTTTGGGATACACAGGAAAGGAAGTACTGATTTTCCTAAGCATTCGCCATGGTATTTTTCTCACGTAAGTAACATAAAGCAATTATTTTGAAGTTGGATGTCTGATAATTATATGCTATCGTTGTGTAGAAATTTTGCATATATTAATGTAATATGAGTGGCTAGTCAACAAATCTTAAACGCCTTTCTTCGACTGAATAGCATACTCGGATAACTGTTATTTGATCGCTAATGCAGTGACCGTATTCTTGGAACTAAATAAATACCTATATGAAATTTAAAAGATAGTAATATTGAGATTTATTAAACAGTTGTTAAATATCGGTCTCGTGAAGTTTTATTGTAAGCGGCCTGAATGGTAAACTCATATTCAAGCTACATCCTCAAAACAGAAATGAACTAGACAATATGATTGTGCATATTACCTTTACACTTGAAATCTAAAGATGAAATTTTAGTTATGTGGTCACTATGCCAGCATTGTTGCATTAAAGGATTGTTATTTGACCAGGATGGCAGCCTGTATTGCCAACGTGGGTAGACTGTGGCTCCTCTATATTCAGCTAGCTTTCCATCAAAATTGCCCCAGTAAATAACGAAAGCGATCATAGGGCTGTCCTCGCAGGCAACAACCTGTAGTACTTCCAGGTCATATGCTTGATTCCAAAGTTTGTTAATACCCCCACCACACTAAGGAAGAACATGCGTATTGAGTACACATTGTACCTCTTTCCTTACGCAATTAGCTGCCACACTGTTAATCCCAAAAGATAGTATGTATTAATTACATCCGTATGTATACTTCAACGTTCATCCTCAATAGAAAGGATTCTGTACACTTAACATATGTATTTGCCTCCCCAGACAGAATATCATTGATTTTGGCTCTTTGATGAGAGTTATGCTAGTGTGGAAACAGGAATACATATTGCTGTGTTCGCTTGAGATGTGGAATGTTTTTACTAGTGTGGCTGCTAATTACATATGGGCACAAGTGACTGCAATACGACTTCCCAAACACAGATAGAATACGTCTGTAGTGTGGAAGGAGTATTAGTTGTAATTTCAATTCCACAATATGTAATATACATAATCTGGATATCATCATGTTTTTTAATAGACTTCTATCGTATGTGACTTTAACCCATTAATATATTTTGATGCTGCATAGATATATGTGAAAAGTGTACTAATGCATTTATTAAATGTACTATACTGCACAGCATGCGCAACTTTAGGCGAATTGTAGCCCGCCTTGGCTTGAGAAAGACTGACAGGACGAACTGGGATGTTGTAATAGAAGCTCTCAAGGTAGTTACATAATGTAATTTTAAATATAAACAGCACGAAAGTTTAAAAATCAGTACTTCCTAAAACTAGATGTAAAGTATTAAATTACGTGTTAAATATTTGACTATGGTCTATTCGCATTGCAAAAGTTAGCTCTTCATGGAGGATGGGGCACTAACGGCATTTTTTCTTTAAGCGATTGGTCACGGGGTATTCAGTACCCTTCACACCTTCGGCAGAGCAAGAAAAGTCGTTTAGCAGGCAAGGATTTTTTTTGTCCTCATAGGGTTTCTTGATATTACATAGCACTTTTGCGGTATGATTATACTGACCATAATTGATCATCCACCAAACTCTGATTAAATACATGACACTGTTTTTCATATTTTATTTACCTTGAATGACTTGAATGTAAGGATTTTTTTCGCTTGTCCCTAATAAGCCTTCTGAATGTTGTCTCAACTGGGAAGAGGGGGGCTCAAAAAACACTTAAAAAAAGCTCAGATTGGGTGCTTTTTCTGGAGATGAATGGTCTTGATGCTACTCCTAAAGGGTACTACGTAACTCTACATTGTATGTCATGATTCTTGCATGTCTTGAATTATGTCTCTATATCTCTCTACTTTCCATTGGTGTGTCACTTCTATGTTTAATTCGAATGTTATTTTATCACTCTACATGGATAATAAGCTCAGATGGATTATCAATAAATACAAAATGTAGTCGTCGATAGGAAAATATAACGTCTGTAGGTATTGCTGGTATTCCAGCGTGGTTTCCACGGACGTGTACAAATATCTCCAAGTTTGAAAAAAAATGCTCTTTGAAGTTTGAATTAAAATGGGAAAGGATAGAATTGTGGTCACAAGTATAACCATCTAACATTTCGGTACAGTTATTTAGGACATGGTGGAACGTTTCTGTTTTCTCACAGAGGGGACATTTGGCATTGACACGCTTTTCGTAACTGAAGATTTGCATAATGGCAAGCGTGTCAATGCATGTGTTGGTTGCCAAATGCATATTAGGATTACCCCCTGCCTGCGCCTTCAGTCCAAAATCACCATTTCCCGGGAAATTAGGAATGGATATATATTTCACCATGCCCATGCCAATTTTATATTGAAATGAGAAAATGTAACAACAGAGATATACATACAATATATCTGTCTGTTATGAGGAGACATGATACCTAGGTCAAAAATTAAACAAATAACATTGTATATATATATGTGTGTGTGTGTGTGTGTGTGCGCGCGTGGGTGTTTGCGTGGATGTTTGCGTGGGTGTGCTTGGGTGTAATACCAGAACAATTTGAATAGTATTTCAGATCCATATTCACTAAACAATAAAATCTATAGCACCGAAAATGAAGTTTTATACAAAATATATGCAAAAAGTTGGAAACAATATTATCGTGGTTTTCAAAACATTTGTCAAAATTATAGTTTTGCTTTGTTCCCGGCCCCCTGCCAAAAGATTTTTTTTTTTAGTTTTTGAATGGGTTTCCAACATGATCCCTAATCGAATTCATAAAAGCGATTAACTTTGTGCCTCTACGCTCTAAGAACCAGTTGTTCTTGAAGTACCCAATAGGGAACTTCAGGTTGTCAGAGAAGGTACGTTATATGGGGTCTATTTCAGGGTTCTTCAGGTCTTCCCGGTATATGGTTGGACCTGGTCCTCATGCATAAGTATAGGTTACTTAAAACTGATTACAAGCTGGTCTTGCCTGATTGGTTGATCAATAGTGGAGGCTATGTTTACAAGTGAGATATATAACGGAAATTATTTGAAACTCTGCAGACTAAGAGGACACCAGGCAAATACAAATTGGACTCAGGGTCAGCTAAGCAGGCAACTTGAAAATATATTTTGCAGGAAAAGGTGTCATTTTAGTGCATAATGAGATTTACCATCATGCTCAGGGGTTATTCTGTGCCTGGGCAATAAAAAAAATGCTGAAGTCACAACTGTTTATATCATTTGAAGTCAAATCATATAATATTAAAATATTATATTACATTACATTATGTTATATTACAAAGGCGGAACTGGACGAGAGCGGCAGATGTCTTGGGTATAGGAGTATGAAAAGAAGACTGGAAATGAAGTATGGGCAGTATTTATCAAAGTGCGTGTTATTTTGATCATTGAATGAAGATTTATCATGGGAAATTAATAATTTGGAAATACATAGCAAATCAAAATATATATCTAATGTGACACTCAACAAAAATGTTTGGTCACTTTCTTCTTTTATCGTGTTAGATGAATAAAAATAACCTAAAACACGATTTGCTAAATGAATAAATAAATGAAATAACATATTAATTTTATAAATACAGACAGTTAGACCGATGTTGATGTTTGTTTCGTTGCAATTATAATAATTTAAAGTATTTCTCCCATGACATGTCATAATATACCTGCACGTTTGTATATTACATAGTATATTGATATATTTGTTTCTCTATTGTAAACAGCAGTGCGGTAATGCATCTCCTGCGTATTTTGGATCCAGATGGTGTAGCACAAAGGAGACAAAGACGGTTGCACCGTCGGCAGTACAGCAATAGAGGGCCGAATGATGTGCTACCAATTGATGGATATGATAAGCTCAAACGCTACGGTTTCCCCGTCCATGCAGCTATATGTGGGTCTGTATATATCACAAGTGACACTGGCCCTTCCTACCTATCATGATAATTTTGTATATATATATATATATATATATATATATATATATATATGTGTGTGTGTGTGTGTGTGTGTGTGTGTGTGTGTGTGTGAGTGTGTGTGTGTGTGTGTCCACTACAGATTAATATAAAACACTAAAACAACGTACATGTCTAGGGTTCATCGTCGATACAATCACTCCACTTCTCACTGACCAACGTTATAATTTTCGTCAAACCTGTCGTCACAAGCAAATAGAGTCTCAAAAATACTTTTTTTTTGCTCTATGTCGCCTTTTTCGGAAAATAATTTTAATTTTTAATGAGTTTGAAAGAAATTATGCTCTAAAAAATTTGTACTGATACAGTTACAAAATACATACTTCTAGCTTGCGAACATTTGCAGTATTATAATACATGCATTTTGTGGTTTTCTGGAGGTTGTGTATAGTATTCGTGTTTTTATTACAAGCTGACTATATTTATCAATAATCATCAACAATCAGCTGCGTTTTTAAATACTGTACAGTAAATGCATGTGCTACATTTAGGAACAAATGTTAGGTTTTCTAGGAGAATGCTATGGCTAGATGTTGGAAGGACAAACAACAATTCTGAAGTCGTTGCCTACTACTTCATGCAATACTTGAGGAAAATAGAAGGTAATGTTTAAAACAGTCCCAATAGTTTGCATGATAATGTTGGCTGCATGAACATATTCAAATTGTTTATGTTAAATGACTAATGAACTGCAACAAAGTGTGTAGAAATCAATGAGCAACCTAGAACAAGTGCAAATAACATAAATGTTTTTATTATAAAATTTTGTTCATTTTTTACATTCTGCATTATCAGGGTCTGGATAGTATGCATGTAAATGTTTCATAATATTAACCGTGCTATCAGTTTATTTCTTATTCTTTAGACCATTGTATTATTTCTCAATTTATGGAGCAGCCCTCGATGATAAACACGATCAAATACTTCGCAATAAGGCAAAAAAACTATCTCTTTTCAGGACTATTAGCCTTGATACAGTCTCAACTCTTTAAGGTCCAGAAAATGCCAAAGCTGTCCTTTCTGGATAAAGTTGATATATTGGTGTCAACCATTGCAAATGCGCAATTTCAGCTGTTCCCTGCAGAGTGAGAATGGACGCTGGCACTGAAAACATGCTGATTGCTGCTATTCAAAAAGCATTCCGGTGGTATCATTCTGACGAATTTTCGGGCAGGAAAAGCGTTGTTATCGCTTCTTCGCAAAGTAACCAGGTATTGCATTTAAATCAAAGCATAAGTTTGTCAGCAAACGAAGATGAACCAAATTCTAATGAGAATGTGACAATTTTTATCCTCTGTGTAAAAGTATTTTTATTCGTGTCAATGTGGCTTTAATATCTGCATGTAAATATATGTTACCAATTAACCAATAGATTGAATCAAAGATGAACATTTTCAAATTGGAAACGAAATCCATAACATGAACGTGCGATTGTGCCTTGTGCTTGAAAACAGAAAGTCCATGTAATTGGTAATGAACATAATTTAATATGAAATAGTGGACGTAGACTGATTTAAATCTAGAACTACAAAATATGAATCACTTTATTCTTTCAAAATACATATATATTTCTTTAAATTAGTAGACCGAGCTTTGCCCTTAATTAATCCCTCTTGTGCAAAAGCACAAATATAATGCTGCAACCCAACGCCTGAATCACCTGTATGTAAAATATAGCAGTGAAATGAATTTTAGCTACTTATGATCGTCTGTTTTTGGAAAACACATTTTTTTATATTGCATAACAATAAATGCGTCCCCCCCTTTCCCTTTTTCCATACTGACATTCGAGAACAACCTTTGTTGTGTTATCCTAGTACATTGCCAATCCAAGCGTACATTTTGGTACTTTATTGCAATGGAACGAAACATTATGCCGGGTTGGCAATTATCGAGACAAATGTACACAAACGTTCATAAATCTTATTGCGCAGTGGGTTGCCATAGTAATAAAAAACATCAATTGCTTTTTTTCGTTTATATATATATATATATATATATATATATATATATATATATATATATATATATATATATATATATATATATATATATATATATATATATATATATGTGTGTGTGTGTGTGTGCATAGCGAACATGTGATGTTATAAATTCGCCAATCCAATATCTTAAAAGTGTCAAGGTTACAGCAGTGTTATTGTCCAGGATATGTTATACAAACTATTTAAAGTTAGACTGATCCGCAAAAAACACTTTGTGAATACTCATGGGGAATTTTGATAGATCAGCTGAACTTTATTTGCACACAGAAACAGAATGTATATTAAATCGGAAAAAAACGTGCTGACAGAGGCAGCGGAATTTACAGATCTAATATAGTTGAGGTGTAAGCTTTCCGAACCACGTCTTAAAATGATAAAAAATTGATCTCACAGACAACACACTTATGATGTTTAAGATCATTTTATGCTGCATATTGTGGGGCATAGTAAATTCGAAATCATCTGCATTTTTTTAATCATTTTAGACTATCTTTTCCCTCCTTTTTCTTTTTTTTTTTTTTTTTTTAAGTGAATTGAGCGTTGGTGGAGGAGCATGAGGGAGTTGGGCATGGGGTACTGGATTGATACATTCAGAGATATGGAGACCCTCGGCTTGCTCAAACCAGGAAATCTGGTTCACCTGTGAGTGATTTGGACTGGATTTAAAGGATAGAATACTTTTGTTTTGCACATTTTCTTTTTTATTTGACAATGAATGAAGAGCTTGATTAATTTAATATGTTTATTTAACATTTGATATTAATGAAAACCAAGAAGTCAATTGCAGTTTTAAAAAAAACAAAACAAAAACAAAAAAAAACAAAAAAACAAAAACAAAAACAAAACGAAAACAAAAACAAAAGCAAAAATCAAAAAAAACAAAAAACAAAAACAAAAACAAAAAAACAAAACAAAACAAAACAAAACAAAACAAAACAAAACAAAACAAAAAAAACAAACAAACAAACAAACAAACAAAACCCCGCATTATTGCTCCTGTTACTTCCTGAAGTGCCAATTTTTACATCGGAACCACCTCTGTTGTACTTACCTATTTGTGGAGTTCCCATTGCATGTTATACCTATTTCCATTGATATATCTTGTTTTTACAAAATTTACCACGTGTACGCCGCAGTCAGGCTCTGATGTCAACACCTGTACCCAGAAACTTCTATCATGGATTTAATGATACAATATGACTACCTATAGTGGAACAAGTGGCCAGGGCCCAGGTTATTAAATAGCATTCTATATGTAAACTCCACATTACGACAAAAACATGCCTGGGGATTATCTAAAATAGATACATACATTTGAATCTAAGATTATGTGCGTTCAGGTATAATGTTGCTCTTTCAATGGAAGAAAGTTTACGGCTGAATGTAAATTTTAAAGTGTCCAATTCTGGTGATGTTTGCCATAATAATTGCAATGCACGTTTACTACGAGACCCAAGCAGGACAAGCTACTTGTAGGTCTGCCAAAAATTGGAATGAAATAGATGAGAAGAAAGAAAGTAAATTCTGTAACCAAAATGCCTGTTAGTTTTTATGCCCAAAAAGTCATACTCGTTTGTGGACCGCGTGAATATATTCATCCCCTATATTTTTTTTTCAGAGAATGCGCACGATTTTGTTTTGGTACATTCACTCAGAGAGATCTCAAAAGCATAATGACAGAGTGGAATACACATACAATTCGTGGACTATCTGGTGGCCCAGCTGGAAAACCGGACATCATGTATTCATTCCCAGAATTATATGGTGAGCGTAAAACAGTATAACTTGCTGACGTATAATAAAGGAGGAGGCAATAACTATGCCAGAATAAAGTCACTGAACTGGCGTTCCATTTTCTGGTTTGGTGAAATATCACATAGTGTGAGTCGATCGGGAATGCTTCTACTTGGACTGAATAAAATGTTTTTCCCACAATAGACATATCTCACCCTGGTAGAAATGAATTTACCCAGGTAACAAGTTCCTGCCCGTGGTGGAAATATTTTTACCCAGTGGAAATGTTTCTCCCCAAGTAAAAAGTGTTTACCCGTGGTAAAAAGATTTTTTACACAGATAGAAGTGTTTTTTACCCAGTTAGATAGTTTTGACCCATGGTACAAATATCTTTATTCAGATTAAAATGTTTTCCCCTCGGTATAAATTTCGAGTTAAAAACAATACAAAAATTAAAGATAATTGCCACTTATGGGCCACCGTACCATATAAATACTATCATTATGAAAAAAAATCATAATGTTGAGAAAAAGATCCATTTGAAGTCAAGGCAGCGTCATAAAGTTAGGGGAGAAGTTCGTCTGTGCCTCCAGGAGTCATGGAATAAAATTGGTGAAAAGATATACAATGGATTATACCGTTTAAAACTAGTTTTGACCATTGTTTCGCATTTTGTGAACAACACGTTAAAGTAAACATATATACATGATTCAAATTCTCTTTATTAAGAGCCAAAATAATAAATGGTGGTAGAAAATGTTGACCCCACAGATAGACTAATAACTTTATGCCCATGATTACACAACTGTTCTAAAAGTTCAGTGCACACTGGACGCTGAGAAAGGAGCTATCATTTAAGATAATGACTTAGTTGACGGCATAAATCCAATTGGAATTTTCCTTCCTTTGCAGGATTACGACAATGCTTCAATTGTTTTATTAGTAAACTATTCCAGTTTCACTTAAAATAACATTAGGTTTGTGAGACATTTATTACAGAATTAGGTATGTGAGAAATGTATTACCAAAGGCAAGTTTCAACAAATTATGAATAATAATGTTTGGACTTTTCATCTTGTTTCCAATCAAGAATTTAAATGTAAAAACATGCTTGATTAAATTCAGTGTCTTTTTTCCACTCAAAATGACTTGGACGTATTTTAATCAAAAGAAGATCTGTTTTCATGGGGTTTTTAGTATGCTCATTGCTAACCCATTGTATATCCTTGAATCCCTGAACACATTTGTTGACATAGCGCAATATCTTACACGTTATGGGAATGGTTTAAGGTCATGATAGGTTGAAATTTTCTCCAATTAAAAAAACAAGATCTTATTGTAGTTTGATCGAAGTATTAAACTTGTCATGGATTATGATTCAGGCAGCGTTCGTGTAATTTGAGTACTTATGTGCAAGTCTTTAAGACATTCTTGACTATAAAGTGATTATCTTCTTACATTACTGGTTCGAAAGTTTGCCTCACGAAATATTATTTTAATATCCAATCTAAATTCTAACCGGTCAAATGCATGTAAAAAAAATATATGAATTCGCAGTAATTGACACTTTAAATCCTACAGCTTAAAGATTTATTTGTCAGTTTCTCCTGTTGTTTTGGACTTTCAACTTGTGTATTTGAAGATTATGAAATAGACAAGGTTTACTAAAAACAATTTTAAAATCTATTCTAGTATGAACATTTGCTACTTAAACTTGAGATAACATTTACATTTTAAAAAGAAAAAACGGAAGGTAATGTACATATTTTTCTTCTACATATTACAGGCACATTTGATCACAAAATACCGATTTCCTTGGACGACATCAACAAAGTTGATATGCAGTTTTGTCGCAAGCCAGCAGAATCTCTTTTTCTGGCCGACTTTGAGGAACATTTTGTAGCATATATGACAGAAAATCACTTGCGTCGCCCACAATCTGTTGCAGATGCAAAAATACTTTATGTTGCCCTCGTTCATGAGATGGACGCCGACATGAACTGAACGTTTTTCACACTGAAATCGTGATGACACCGTGTAGTGACTAATTACTTGTAGGGAGGTGAACTTAGAGTCAAGTATTAGCCTGAGAAACAGGAACAAATGAACTGAAAAGCTACTTAATGACACAATGCGGGTTTTGAATGAGCAGGGAGTGAGACAAATCAGAGAGAAAATCATCGGGAGCATGAAACGACAGTAGAAACATGGGCTATCCAAACTTAATAAAAATTACATCTGATCATGAATTAATGAATCGAACCTCTGAGAGCATGATCCAATTGAGGGAAGCGTTAGCAGTTATACTTTTTGAAAATATATATAAGCACATGACGAAATTAACCGGTTTGCAGTAAATTACAGGTGAAAAGTCTACAGTTTACAGCATCGACTTTTTCATAACCTAAAAAAATTTACGTTTCAGTTTTACAGAAAGACTGCTCAAATTATACTACAACAATTAAGTCACCATCTGGTCTGTGTTGGTGATGTTTTAACCGGGCGTATTGTGTTTCGGCACAATCATCCGGACACACTCGGGAAGCATTTTAAGCAGCCCACAAGTATTGGATGCGACTAGAAACACTTTTCTCTTCAAGCCTTCGGGTGGAGGTTATTAACTGACATTTACGTGTGTTTTCAGGCATTAGCAGTTAACTCATGTTCCATCATGTATTAGTCAGCCTGTAAAAGGAACACATGATTCATGATTTTTGTAGGTGGAACATGTTATAGTTTGTGGTAAAACTACATAATTTTATGTTTTCCTCAGGTACCAGAAAGATGCATGACCTCTTTCATCTCTGATTGTTTATAATGCTGAACTAATATTTTTAATGTTAACTTTGGGCCCTTTTTTGATTATGGAAACCACCTTCATGTTCTAATCATTCAGAGTGCTTTTTATATTGGTCTGTTTGAAATGTATCCCACAGTTGATCACGTAATGTTTAATATATTTGAAAAATAAAACGATATTGTGTTTAATAAATAAAGCAGAAACGAGGGAAGCGCAAAATGCTGACGGCTGTTAACCCTTTTGCATGCAAGTTATTTTTCATGTATTAATTGATGGCAAATTTAATGTTATGTGGATAGTGTATTTTTGAAAAATTTGTCAGTGGACATCAAGCACAATAAATGCCTCGAGATCATATATCCTCATTTCAGCTAGAAAGGGGGACCTAAGGTGGAGTTCGAATCATGAATGTCAACTTTTAGTGCTGTGTTGTTTTACTTTATGTTTCACTGGTTAACCCGACGCAGGTCATTGCAACACAAGTTTAATTTGGGAAGATAAATGCCCACGTAATGTCTAATTCAAATATTTCATTCTTGTGACTATTCATTTTGAAACATACAGTAGTTAGTTGCTTACGTGTTGTTTTCACATCGTCACATATAATTAGCAATTACTGTTCAGTGGTGTTTGTAACTTAATATTACGAAATAAAATTATGTTAATAAGTTCTATTCTGTTTTGCAATTTTCTGTGCACACTTTTGAGAATAGGATTGTATGCGTAATGGCCAAAAGGTTAAAGAACTTGAAGTCTGTAATCGCGTAACGATTGCAACAGAAGCCTCTGCCCGCGTGCAAGTGCTTTATGCAAATGTTCTGCAGTTCAATGAGTCTACAATACCTTGATTGTGAATGGCATCATGTAAGTTTTTAAATGTTTCTTAGGGGAACAAACTATACATGGAAGGCATATCTATCAGCAAATAAAGAGTGATAGTGAAGTTACTAACTAGTACAGCCTAATCAGGTCACGACCGTACAAAATAAGTCCAGCTCAAAACAAATGTCAAGTGCAAATCTTTAACTTAAGACAATTACTGTATCCAAAAATAATTTTTGAGAATTTTACCATATTGGACATCCAGCGCATACATTTTTAACTTCTAGAGACCATATGATTTTGAATTTTGATTTTGAATGCTATCTTGAGATCTAATAAAATGTTTGCAAAGGATATATCTATCCATGGAAGGCACCTGCATTGAAAAATATTGAGCGACAATAAAGTTTTAAGCGAAAACAGCTACAATTAACCTAAGCACGTCATGACATTGAAAATTAGGTCAAGGCCAAAAGTAGCCATTTATAATTTTTACAAATATGCCTTTTAACCTGATTAAAGGTCATTTATCAGACGTCAGCCATATTTGAATAAATAGAAGAAATAAAGTCAATAAATGGAAAAATAAGGTCATTTTAAAGAAAGGTCAAGGACATTAGTAAATTATTAGGTGCACATCTCTAGTGTGGGCCCAATCTTCATGCATAATAGCAACTCTTGAAAGCAAGCGGTCCTTGAGATATGTCGCAAATGATATCGACAAACAACAAATTTTCGCCTTATTGACCTTCCCATGCCATATGGCACTAGCATTTGCTTTTGAAAGGCAGTATGTGATTAGTAAAATGTTTGTAAGGTTACAAATTACCTACAGGAGCCATTTTTATTGAAAGCTAATAAGCGATAGTGAAGTTATTGCGAAAATAACCCAAGTAGGTCGTGACCTTGAAAATTAGGTTAGGGTCAAAAATAAATATCAGGTTCAAATTTGTCACTGATGACTATTATTGTGATAGCAGAAAAAAACCTTAGAAGTCTGCAATCGCAAAGCGATTGCAAGTAAACCCTCCCTCCACTGCCCGCTAGTCATGGTTGCAAATGTTCTGCAGTTCAAAGAGGCTGTATGACCTTCACCTATTATTCTGAGTGGTATAATGTGAATTTACAAACGTTTTAGGGTGACAAGCTATCCATGGAAGGCATCCCCGTCAAAAAATACTGAACAGTAATGTAGTTATTAGCAAAAATGCCTTACTAGATCACAACTTTGAAAATAGGCCTGTGTCAAAACATATATCAGGTGAAAATCTTTACCTCAAGATTATTAAGGTGCCCAAAGATCATTTTTGAGAACTAAACCCTATTGGACATCTAGCACAGACACTTTTTTTAAATTCTAGAGTCAAAATGATCTTGCTGTTTGATTTGAGTGGTAGCTTGTGATTTAATATAATGTTTGAAAAGGGACAACCTATCCACAGGAGGCACCTGCATTGAAAAAAATGTTGAACGACAATGAAGTTGTTGGCGAAAATAATTAAAATTAATCGAAGCGGCTCGTGACCTTAAAAATTAGTTTGAAACCAAAACGTTACCATATGTAAATTTTACAATAAATGGCTTTGAACTTGATTCATTTAGTTCATTTATCAGAAGTCAGCCTCACTTGAATAAATAGAGGGAACAAAGTGCATATATGGAAAAAGTAGGTCACGTTTTTGTAAAAATGAAAGTCAAGGACATTAATAAATTATCAGGTGCACATCTTCAGTATAGGCCCAATCTTCATACATAGTATCAACTTTGAATGCAAGCGGTCTGAGATCACATTTTCACATTTCTGTACCTTCCGCAGGCCATATGACCTTGATTTTTGATTCTGAGTGGCATTCTGTATTAGTAAAGTGTTTTAAGGGACAAGCCAAGCTCTCTATGGAAGGCATTTCCGTTGAAAAATAATGAGCAATAATCCACTTATTTGCGAAAACAGCTAAGTAGTTCACGATATAAAAAATAAAGCCACTGACAAAATAAAATATCAGGTGGGCATTGCTCACTCATAACTATTACTGTGCCCAAAGGTCATTTTTGAGAACTCAATCGTATCGGAGATCAAGTGCAAACACGGACAGAAGAAAGAAACAGAAAAAAAAATGTCATTGATAGTAGTGCACTCGAGGGGAACCTAAGAAATTCTCCTAAACCAAATTTGGTCTCAACGATAAAGATAGAAAGAAATTGATTAACCCCTGTGAACATACCCTCTTTTGAGGGGGGGGGGGAGAAATACATTCCCGTATATGGTTTTAAGACCTGGGCAGAGAGTCCCCCTCCCTCAAAAAAAAATCAAATTTGGACCAGGCCAAACGATCAATGCAGAAATAAACCGAACAACCCCAATAAGCCTCCTCTCTCAGGGGGGCTTAAATATTGGCAACAATGAAGACAACCCGATACTCTGACACCAAATGATTTGAGAAGCAAATTTCATAGTCGTCAACTCCACAATACCTGCACCAATCCAGTTGAATAAAGTACTCTTTTGTAATGACTCCTCCCTCTGTGTGAAAGAGAACCGTTCCACATTGAGAAAATGATTGTTTCTTTTTAATGGAACTTACTTGAAGAAGCAAGTAATACAAGTTTTGGAGGTACTTAATTAGCGGTACTCAATCATTTTGCTTTGTAAAGATGAATTATAGTTCTATCACTCTTTGCCAGGAGGATTTTTTTAAACAAGTGCCTGGCATGTTTTTCACTTTCTTGAATATGATATGTGCCATTGGATCATATCTGGTAACTCTTTGGCCGTATTTGCATCGTGATAATACACAGAATTGTGTTTAAATGTGTATAACTATACAAAAATGCATAACATGCATAACAAATTTACATGAACATGCATTTTTTCTGAGAACTTATGTTTCCATTAAGAAAAAAGTTTGACCTTGATATTACCTACAAATAACTCTGAGTGACCTTGACATTCATTTCTTAATTAAAGAAGTCAGAATAGACGAATCTGGAAGCACATTTTGAAAAATTCACAATAATAAACCTTCACCAAAGTACCTTACCCAGCAATATCTCTCAATAGTCTTGTATTTTCGAAAAGAGTGAGTCCCGCTTTGTGATCATCTGCAGGGAGGTACTTTCAACCATTGGCTTGTATCTTTTTATTGGCCTGGAATATGGTATGTGTTTATAATCAATGATTAACTTTCAAAACCTTATGCATGTATTGACAGCGCAATAGTACTTATTACGTTGTTCTAATGTGTATAACTTTACTGAAATTGCATATAACAGACCCTAGCTTTGTATAAATATACAACTTATTAAAGTAATTTATGTTGCTACCATGAAAACCATGACCTTGATAAGACTTTCAAATGACCTTAAATTCATTCCTTTAATTACAATAGTAGAAAGAGACTGATATGTTCCAGCAAGTTTTCATAATATTAACGTGATATACATGCGTACAAAGTTCTAGTTCAGCATAATATAAAGATAACGGGTTTCTAATTGTTCCATCTGGTACATAGTTAAATTTTCTCAATAATTTTGAAATGACCTTCACAAGTGACATGAATAATGATTTGGTATACATATTCGCCCCATGACATGATCAGCTCATAGGAATAATAGTTTTGCATAAATCTTGTTCTTGTCATGGAATGTGACATTGAAATTCTTGTAAATAATCAAAAGAAACAAACAGTTTATCACTTGGTCTTTATCAATAGATACTTTATGTGCATTATATTAGAAAATATTACTTGAACCTCGACATAACTTTGAAAAAGAGTAAATGGCAAGATACAGAGATTCATATCGTATGTCATGAAAAGCGTTTGACCTGGGAAGGGTGATTTTTTTCTGGCCTGGTATGCTATCACGCGGTGTTTAATATTAAAATGTTCCTTAAAGTCCACAGAATTCCATTCATATCTTTATCCTTGCTAAAAAAAGAGCATGACCTTGAAAGTGGGTCAAGGTCAAGTTTCAAAATCCAGAAAGTTCTTAAATTCATTGATCAATAGCAACAAACATATCAAAACGTATGACAATAATATCGAGGACACTTGCATATATTTAAAATTTCATCCAATACTTGTTACAAATACCGGTCACTGATGTGGTTTGACTCAATGCTGAAGGAAAAAGGACCTTGAAATGTTGGTCAAAACTAAATTTTTATGAATGAATTATATAACAATGTTAAAAGCAACTCTTGAAATATACAAGTATATCGTTAATGGTGTTCACATAATTAAAAGCTCTATTTTTGATAGAAGAAAAGCAAAAACGAATTAAAATTGTTGCCAGCCAGACTTGATCCTCAGGTTGAGTGACCGCATATTTAAGGTCACAATTTTTTAAAGCATTTATGTTGAAATACTTCAAAAATACTCACTAAGCACGTAAAACCAAAATACGCGTGCAGTCTAAACATCCATACAGGATTTAATCGATTGGTGTAAAGTTCGTATGATGCAGATTTTGCTAAAGGTACTTTCGACTTAACAAATCTTAAGAATTAGGTCAAACATGCAGGTCAAGTTTCAATAAGACGGTACATTTTGCAATAAAAGTGGTGAATTCGTAGGTGGTAAGTACTACCCAGGCCAATCTGTATACATTTTCATTGGAAGGAAACAGAATTAACTTGATGAATATCGAAGTAAGATGTAGCCCTGAGATGATGAATTCTTATTTGTGCAAATTCGTTACCTATCAATGAATAAATTATTACTATAAAAGCGAAGTGCAGATTTGACTGTAAAAAGGGAATGACCACTTGATTACGTCAAAGTCAATAAATACACATATGTACATTTTGTATGGGTAGTTAAGATAGAAGATATATAGCGGAAGGGTCCACAAAAACAGTGGTCAAAAGTACAAAATATTACTTTTATCTGTTATTTTTAAAGTACAGATAAGAGAAAATGTGACCAATAGACCTCCCTTGGTGTAGCATCCATTAAACAGGCAGCCTAACCTAGATTTATTTTTCTGTTGGGTAGTTTGGCAAGCACGTACATATATGGTAATTATTATTTTCAATATTAATTGCTATATATACTTTTTGAGATCAAGAATGCTCATCAAAATTTCTACTACTGATGGCAGATAAAACATTTTGAAAAATGATTTTTTAACCATACTAAACTAAGTTTTGGGGGCATATTGTTTTTAACTTGTGCGACTGTCTGTTCATCTGTCCATCAATCCATCGGACTGTTGATCCATCCGTCTTTCTGACCGTCTGACCATAGCAGAATTCTTGCTAACAGCATGATTCAAAACTCACATGTACCTCATTTATACCATGCATCTTTCTTAATCTGATCATATTTTGACCCTGACCTAATTTTCAAGGCCACATGAAACTGACATCTACCTCATTAATACCAAGCATCTTTCTTGACCTGATTACATTTTGACATTGACCTTATTTTCAAGGCCACATCAAACTCACATTTACCTCATTTATACCATGGATCTTTCTTTATCTGATTACATTTTTACCTTGACCTCATGTTCAATGACACAGAGCCCATTTCAGAAGCAGAGTCGAACTAAAATTTACCTCAATTGTGTCTTGATAACATGTCTTGATCTGATTAGATTTTCGTGACATTAATCTCATTTTAAAGGTTACAAGATCCATCTATTAGCACATCCTTGCAAGCAAATTATCTCGGGACACATTTCTTCCTGAATAAACAGATCCTCTTAAAATTTTGTTTGTTGCATATTACTATAAAATATGTCCAGGAGCAAAACTATTCAGTCATATTGGTTATATTCTTATATTAATATAGAACCTTGTCTAGGTATTATTCCTTCATGAATGAATAGATCTTCTTCAAACTTTGCATAATTATTGCCTACACTATAGGTAGTGCCATAAAGCAAAAAGTCACTGGTTACATATCTGAGTCACAGTGTCATGAATGTAGAATTTTGTGCGGGCTGTCATTCAATCGTCCATAACAACACCTTAACTTTTGCATGCTTGTTGTCTATATCACTATAGTTAGTGTCAAAATGTAAAATTTGATTAGTATGTCACATGTCTGGATCAAAGGGATACAGTAATGTAAAATCTTGTCAAGGCTGCTACCCCTTTTTCAATGAACAGATCTTCAGAGTTTGCATGATTTTTGCGTATCAGTGTAGATAATGTTATGAAGCAAACCAAAGTCACTAGGTTACAGTGCTGGGTCACAGTGAATCATTATGTCTGTGCAAACACAAGCATTTTCATTTTAACCCAATATTCTTTATTACCAATTCATTTATTCTGTTCCGCCTAATTTTGTAACACAGTTTTGTCAGCAACTATATAACCTAAAACATTGTAATTTAGTACGGTAATAGCCTCATAGGTGAAATTGTGTACGTGGTTTGCAACAATTGATATGTTTAAAATTATGCGAAGTAGGACAATTAAAACTCTAAGACTTTTGTATCTGGTGAACTATTACAGATAGATATAGAGTTCTAAGTTGAACACATAGATTTTTGACACCTGCCAATTAAATGAACATAGAGAAAAATGTACCATTTTAAATAGTGCTATTTAAGGGCACTCAAAAAAAAGGTTGAATATCTTAAAACCTATTATAGATAGACTAAGAGGATAAAGAGGTGCCTGCTCACAAAACAACCACTTGTGAGCATCACACCCGTGGCATTGGTCACGATGATCTTGCTCTATACAAACCAAATAGGGTAAAGTGATATGACTGACAATGGGCATCCAATGTGGACATGAACTTTCTATTGGTTTTTATCTTCTGCTCTTGACCAAACAGGGATGATTGCAGAGACACTACATTCCAACAGTACACTGATACCTGCCTAGCGCATTTTTGGTCATATTTTCGTTTGACTGGCAACCAGCCCAAACAATCATAGGCAAGCAAAGAAATATACAAGAGCATTTAAATCCCGACTAAAGTCAAAGTCAGGTTCCTTTCTGAAATGTATATTGTTCAGGTCTTCACCATCTGTTATATGGATACTGTTCATTATCAACTCCCCTATTGCTTTAATGGTTCAGTTTAAACTTTCAATCAAGTAATGCCACTATGTAATGCATTTTCTTATGTGGACTCTTTGAAAATATCTTAGGAACAATGCAAGGTGTCAAATGTAGGCTATGTTGACAACTAAAATTCACAATTTGCATTTTTCAGATACTTAATTCTCTCAAGTTGGCTAATAAGGTTACAAAAAGGAAGGTCAGAGTCATTTTAAAATTCAAAGTACATATCAAAACTAGGTATAATTACTAATTTTAATTGTCATTATTGAGATCAAATGTGAATTAACTATAAGATACAGGCCATGTTCAGGGTAGCCTTATACATTACCAATCAATTTTTAGAATTTCCTGTTGCCTGTCACTAATAAAAGTGGAATATCTTCTTTCCGAAAATGCCGCATATGTAATGAGGTGCTGTCTAGATTTTTTGCCCACTCTATGCTCGCCATTTGACCACCAAAGCATCAAATGGTCAGGTAAAGGTCATATAAGCTCTCTCACACACTCTCTCTCTCTCTCTCTCTCTCTCTCTCTCTCTCTCTCTCTCTCTCTCTCTCTCTCTCTCTATATATATATATATATATATCATATCACATCATGTGTAATTAGGATTTTTATTAATGAATGTAGATACATTGTGCATTTGTATAAATAAAACAAATATATGCAAATTTAGCACCAATATTCTTCTTTTGTGAGCATTTGTCTACCACCATAATATGTACTTAGGGCTAAAAATGTGAAACCTGGAAATTGACCTATGATTCATACCATATTTATGGTCCCCTTACCAGCCAAATATATAGAGTTCCAAAAAGTTAGTCCCACCCCCCCTTTCAAATTTTCGTGTTGGATCAGTGGAAACAAATTTGCTTGAAGCTTTTATAATAGGAAGATACCTACACGTGGTTTACTGTTTAACGGATAAAGTAGGCATCAACTTTAATATACGTTTAACTGGATTTGTGCAGGCATTGCGATGCCGCTGAACTCGACGACAATGAAAATTAGTACATAAAGCATTCGGTATAAAAATGTGATGCTTCCTTGTCTTCATATAATCAATAATATTCTTTAAAGTTTTTACCATGACGCATACAGCCCTATTTTCAAAGGTATACACACTAAATGAAATATCAAATCATAATAGTACTTTTCAAAATAATTTTATTTGGTTACATTAAATTACGAACAATATCGAACATTAACTGGCAAGTGACAATGTGAACACAGCACGCAGGCAACGAACTACTGTACTTTTCAATATGAATGTTCACACGAATAAAATATGTGAATTACACATTAAGTAGAAATTGTTCTTCCCAAAATAAACTTATGTCACTCTGGCCTGCTTTTACTTAGGCAGTAAAACAAATAAAATTACACAGCAGTAAAAGTTGACATTAAGTGTGTATCTGTGACAATGTGAACACAACACGCAAGCACCTAAATACTGTATGTTTCAATATGAATATCCACACGAATAAAATATGTGAATTAATCATTAAATGGAGATTGTTCTTCCGTGACTAAACTCGCGTTATAATGACCCGCTTCAGGTTAAGCATAAATCATAAAATACTAGAAGCCGATCAGTGACCGCAAAACCCCTCGGCCAGGACAGAGGGACAGACAGGCGGACGGACTCGTAGGTGACAACAATACACCTCCAGTAGCTCATGTCACTTCTGTTTAACCTAATGACAAAGCTTTGGTTTAAATTCAATGAGCAGAGATATCATGACAAGGCCATTTTTCTTAAATGCAGCACTGTGACCTAAAGATATGACCCAGTGACCTAGTTTTCAATAGGCACCTGAGGCATTCTTAGGACCAGCTGCCATAAATAATTGGTGACGCTAAATTCAATGTTTTTTAGACATTGTTTTAACGGCGTTTTTTCTCCAATGTAGTACTGTGACCTTAATATGTGACCTAGCAACCTATTTTTCGCGAGGCACCTGAAGCACCTCAATGGCCTTTTGTGATAAAAAATTGGTTGCAGGAAAGTGAGCATTTCTGGAGATATGGCGTGGAAAGGCCATTTTCAAACTGCCCTGAAAATTGATGAAGCTACATTCAATATATTTTTTTAGATATCGTGTTAACGGCGTTTTTTCATCAATGTAGTACCTTGACCTTAATATGTGACCTAGTGACCTACTTTTCAATTGACACCTGAAGCACCTCAATGGGCTTCTGGGATAAAAATTGGGTCCCTATAAAGTGAGTATTTCTGGAGATATGGCGTGGCAAGGCCATTTTTCGTCAATGCAGCACTGTGACCTAAATATCTGACCCAGTGACCTAGTTTTTACTAGGTGTCTGAGGCATCTCCGGACCAACTATCATAAATAATTGGTGCAGCTACAATGAGTAATTTAATATTTGAAGATATCATGGTATGGCCATTTCTTCAATTTACTACTGTGACCTAAATATGTGACCAAGTGACCGAGTGACCTAGCTTTCAATAGGCATCTGGGGCATCCTTAGGTCCAACCGTCATGAATAATTGATGAAGCTACGTTCAATAGTTTTTAGAACTGTGACTTACAAATGAGACCTAGTGACCTACTTTTCAATTGCCACCTGAAGTACCTCAATAACCCCCTGTGATAAAAATTTGGTCTCTGTAAAGTGAGTTTTTTTTTTCGATATGGCATTAACAAGGCATAGGCGTAGGGACGGATGGACAGACGGACGGACGGACGCATAGGTGACGACAATACCCCTCCGGCCTTATGGGACCAGGGGTAAAAATCAGGCATGACAAAAAGTTGCTAAGGCAATGAGAACACAATATGTATGCAACTAACTACTGTCCTTTTCAAAATGAATACTCACACTAGTAAAATATGTGAATTACATATTCTTGGAAATTATTCTTCCCAAACCAAACTTGTGTTACACTGAGCGTCAGATTAAGCAGTAAAGCATAAAGTAAAATTACACAGTAATAAAAGTTGACATCCATGATTCGAACTCCATATCATGTGGCCATCACCAGTTGAAATGAGTTTCCATGATCTCTTTGCATTTATTCTGGTTGATGTCCACTCACTCATCGTTTGAATTACACTGTACATGTAACATAAATTTTGCGATCAATTAATATATGAAACACAATCTGCATGCAAAAGGTGTAAGGGTTAACAAACATAAGCTGGAAACACTTCTCTTGTGTCCAGCTTTATTTACTCAACAAAATATTGTTTCATTTTCCATGATATATTGAACAGTACATGATCAACTGTTGGATATTCAAACAGACACAAATCAAAATAATGCCCAAAATTAACATCAAAATCATTAGCTCAGCATTCTTAACAATACGAGAGGAGAGAGGTCATGCATCTTTCTCGTATCTTAGGAATATACATGCAGTGTCACCACAAACTAACATTTTTTCAGCTTACAAAAATCAGGGATCATATGTTGCTCTTTATGGAGAACTTAAACATTATAGAACATGAATTAACTGCCAATGCATAAAAATAGACGTTTATTTCAGAAGAAAACCTCCACCCAAAGCGTTGGAAAAAATAGAAAGGGGTTTCTTCTTGTATCCAATACTTGTTGAATGCTGTTTCATATTAACACTTACAATGCTTCCAAAGTGGGTCCATAGGATTGTGCCGAAGAACAATAGGTCAAATTAAAACATCACCAATGATGACTTGTCGAGAAAGTGGATGCAATAAATTGGAGACTTTTGACCTATTGTAAGCCTCTGCACGTCAGTAAGTTTCGTAATGTGTTGATACACTTTTAAAAAGTGTGACTGCAAACCTTTGTCTCAAAGGTTAGACTAACATACATTTATGATAACGAGTAATATTTAATTTAGATTAAACAGCCGAACTGGATCAGGTTTGTCCTGTTGTGTCATGCTCCCGATGATTTTCTCTCTGATCTGTCTCATTTTCTGCTAATTTAAACCAAGCTTTGTATCTTAAGTAGCTGTTCAGTTCCTTTGTGCAGGTGCCCCTAGTTTACCTTCCTGTAAGTAATTAGTCAGTACATGCAACGATGTCATTACGAATTCAGTATGAATAAATGTTCAGTTCAGGTCAGCGTCCATCTCATAAACGAGGGTAACATAAAGTATTTTTGCAAATCTAACAGATTGGGGGCGATGCAAGTGATTTTCTGTCATATATGATACAAATTTTCTCCTCAAAGTCGGCCAGACAAAGAGATTCTGATGGCTTGCAACCAAACTGCATATCAACTTTGTTGATGTCGTCCACGGAAACAGCTATCTTGTGATCAAATGTGCCTATAATATGTAGAAGAAAAAATATGCATATTACATTATGTTCTTCTAAGATATAAATGTTATCTCGAGTTTAAGTTGCCAGTTCTCATACAAGAACAGTGTTTTCATATTATTAATGATTAAACCTCACCTCTTCCATAATCTTTCAATACACAAGTTGAAAGTCCAAAATAAGAGGAAAAACTGACAAATAAATCTTTAAGTCGTTGGATGTAAAGTGTCAAATATTGCAAATTCTTATATTTTCAAATAAGCATTTGACAAGTTTGAATTTAAATTGGATATCAAAAAAATATTTCATGAGGCATACTTTTGCACCAGTATAGTATTACCACAATCACTTAAAAATATTAAAGATCTAAAAGACTGCCGCATAAATATTCAAACCACATGACGGTTGTCTGTACCACAATCCATGACAAGGTTTTAATACTTCGATCAAACTAGAACATAAGTTGTAAGATATTGCGCATGGTTATAGTGTTAAAGGATGTAGTTTAGACCCCCCCCCCCCATTTTTTACATGGATTTGAAAGAAGACCAATTCTATATTTATCCCTCTCCACATATACTATATTTCCTCCATGGTGGAGGAAACCGAAGGACTCGAGGAAAACCACCAAGCACGATTAGAGGGAGGTGAAAGTCGAGCGCTTTACCGCTGCACCAACCGTGCAATAAAAGAGGATTCTAGGATAAACAATGGATTAACAATGAGTTTCACTACAATCCGATGAAAATAGATTTACTTATATTAAATGTGTCCCGGGCATTTTGAGTAGAAAATGGACCCTAAACTTTGACACGCATGTTTTCACATTTGAATTCTTCTTTAACCACATTATGAAAAGTCCAAACATTTGATTTATACGTTTTTAAATTTGCCTTTGGTGATACATTCGTCACATAACTTATGTAATTATAAGTAAAACTGGATAAGCTTATTGATCGAACAATTGAAGCACACTTTTGTACTGTTCTCTATTGTTAATCCCCAGTGTTTATCATAATTTCTAAAAAGACCAACATATTTGTACTTAACTTTCTCCTGACGCAATATTGAGTAATTCTTTGCTAAGCATGCTAATCTCGTATGATATGTGTAATCATGGACATTTTTACTTTTTGCAAAGATACTCTGCACTCAACTCATCTAACCAAATGATCTCACCATACATATAATTATATTTTGTCATGACTTTTCAACAGTGGTTGTGGATCTTTGCAATTTAACTCTTCCTTAAAGATATATATATATATATATATATATATATATATATATATATATATATATATATATATATATATATATATATATATATATATATATATATATATATATATATGAGACTGACCGAACCGGAACAAACGAACCTGAGCTTACCGGGTTTCAGGATTGAAGTCCGGCTCGGGTTCGGCTTTTACAGGCGCTTAACGTTCGGGTTCGGTTGTCACTCTCAATGTTGGCAATAAAGTTACATAAAAAGGACACTGAGGTTATTTTTTGTACTTGTATACAATTTTAACAATGGAACAAACGATACTTTGCAATTAAGTGTAACACATGGGTTGCATTAATCGTCTTATTTACATCAACAATACTAATGCCCCAGTGCGAAAGGGTAACAGCTATAAACCCCTGTCAAACGTTTTCATGTTTGAATTGTATATACAAAGGTAAAACTGTAGACCAATGTCGCACGGCTATTGGCATTTTTAGCTTGAAAAAAATATCAGTAAAAAAAAAATAGTGTTGGAAATTGTTTTCATTGACACTTTTAAATCGTCCTTGGCTTCTGGCAATTTCCGAGTATCGTGTTCATTGCGGTTATTTAACAGAGTTACATAAATGCATGTGCTTAATGTCATTTGTCATATGTTAAAAATTGCCTGTAATCTGCATCGAAACCCAGGACCTCGACCTGATGTGACCTCTGTAAAAAAAACACCTTCATTTAGCACATGCTTATTCCTGTGGCTTACAAAGTCAACATGAATTGGATGAACTTTATCACCTAGCCCAGTCAAATGAACTTCATGGAATCAATTTGACCGAAACGCGGCTGTATAGATCTTTATTGAAACAGGTGCTGCTCTCCAAAGCCTTTGACAAGGTGTGGTACGATGATCTTTTATGCAACTCCTTCAACTTGGTTTCTGTGACACGCTGGTGGCATGGGTAGGTGACATCCTTTTTCAAACTGGTACACCAAAGTTACAATCTATGGTCAGCCTCATTCGTGGTTGCCTATTGAGGCTGGTGTATCTTTAGGATCTATTTTTGGCCTACTGTTATTTCAAGACTATGTAAATGACATCTGTGGATATTCATCTTTTCGCAGATGACACTAGCTTTCTAGAATTTGCTAGAAACCCGACTGCTTCCAGCATAAAATTAAATTCACATTTTGCTCAAATAGGTGTGGCTGAACGTTATGGAAAGTACCATTTAATGGTTTAAAAACACTTTCAGTTAATTTTTCTGCAAAAAGCAACAGGCCTGGTTATGATCCTGTGTTTCTAGATGACGACGAGGGTGCCAGTCATAAACATGGAAGTATTACATTGAGTTCAAATTTGTCATGGAAAGAGCATGATTTTACCGTTACTAATAAAGCAAGTAAAAGAGTTGCGTTGTTAAAAAGATTTAGATACAGACAGTCTCGAAATGCACTAGCTAAATTATAAAAGTCTATGACACGCCTAACTTTGGAATATGATTGTATTCTTTTTTAAGTTGACAATTATGGGCAAAATTTGTATAAATCGTTGGAATCCATTCGGTATGAAGCTGCTCGGATTTTCATCGGGGCATTACGTCACTTTGACCATTATAGGTTGTTTGCCGAGCAAAGTTGAGAAACCCTAGCTGTTCGGCGAAAATATTGTAAACTGCTCTTACTTGACAAAATAGTGGACGGTTTAGTACCACAATATGTTGTTATTTGATACCACGAGTGACGCTGACTGTGTCTGGCCGTCGGGTTATAAATTCACAAAGTCTTTGACAACTCAAACTTCGAAACGTAATATTTGCAACCTCTCTTGTTCCCTCATTTCAAAGTAAAACTTTGAAATGACCTGCATGAGGATATCAGACAGTCATCTACATTGTCTAGCTTTTGACATAATATAAAGATCTTACTGCTTGTGGATAAATCCAAACCTAATTAAGCGTCCAAATATCTGCCACCACACAATGCGGTCTTGCACATTTATGTCTACGTTCCAATTTGTTTAAAGTGAGAATTTTGCTTAGTTTATTATGTACCCGCCGGAACGATATTGAATCTACCAAACATTATTTTTTTGGATTGCAACCAATATGTTGGCTCTCGTTCAAAGTTCTTTAAAGAAGTAACAGTAATTGTGGCACCAGGGGCTGGTCCATCTCTTCTACCACAATTTGAAAGGCCATATTTTGTTCAAATTTTGTTAGAAGAAAGTCCAGATCTTGACATCTGCCCAATTTAATAATGTATATATCTGAAGTTCCAATTTGTTTAAAGTGAGAATTTTGCTTAGTTTATTATGTACCCGCCGGAACGATATTGAATCTACCAAACATTATTTTTTTGGATTGCAACCAATATGTTGGCTCTCGTTCAAAGTTCTTTAAAGAAGTAACAGTAATTGTGGCACCAGGGGCTGGTCCATCTCTTCTACCACAATTTGAAAGGCCATATTTTGTTCAAATTTTGTTAGAAGAAAGTCCAGATCTTGACATCTGCCCAATTTAATAATGTATATATCTGAAGTAACCCAGTCTTTTGCACTTATGTATTTTATTATCGTTTTGGCCCTTTTGATTTTACACAATTAATGACCCCGAAACAAGTCTTGCGCTGGTTCCCTGCTGATGACCCAATTTTATATAGGCTTATAATGCCTAAAACTGTTTCCTAAATTTCAAATTTTATGAATATGATTTGTTCCTTTTATAAATGAATTTGCTATTATGATTTAGAACTATGCAGTTTTTCAGTGAATGGTACGGAATAGGACTTTGCTCTTAGAATATCGGACTTGATAGTGTTCAAACGGTACATGGGCTTACAGAATTAGGTTTGTTAACTTTCTCTTTGTATTAAACGTATATTCTGTGCGTCCACTGCATGTCTGGAGGACCCCTCGATTAATTTGTTGTAACTATAGGGCAATTCATTTTAAATATGTTTACAATACAATACAACACAATACAATACAATACAATACAATACAATACAATACAATACAATACAATACAACAACTGTAGGAATCCTGCAATGGGAAGGTCAACTCCGGATTTATGTCGTCAACTTAGCCATCATTTACCGTGACACCTACCTCATTTCTCAGCATCCAGTGTGTACTGGATTTATATATCAGCTGTGTCATCGTTGGCATTAAGTCACAAGTCTTTCTGTGGGATCAACATTTATTAATTTGGCTAATACTAAAGAGAATTTGAATCTTGTATGTTTTAATCTTAATGTGTTCTTTATAAAATGCATTACAATGACCAAAATAGGTTTAAAAGGTATAATCCATTGTCGTTCAGGCCACAGACCACAGTTATAAATCCTTCTATTTTTCATATTAGCATTTTTCAGCCTAAACAATCAGCATTTTGGTATTTTGAAATTCCGTGAACGGCATTTAACAGATAAAAATGTCAGAAAAATATGGACGGATTTTTTGTCATACAATTCCCAGCTCGTTAATTTGTGATAATTGCAATACGAAACAACACCTGGATGTCAGCTTTATACAGGTGTATGAACTGTGCTCTTGCCAGGGTCACATCATTGTCCTTCCCCACCATAAAGTTCCCACCTGGCCTGGAACACAGTGCACCTATATGACCACCAATGAAGCAACTCTGCGATGCAGCAAACCTGACTTAGCTAACTTTATTTAAACAGAAGCTTCAGCATGCTGAAAACACAGTATTTTCACAATTACGGACTATCTCCGTTGGGATGCGAAACCAGCCAATCACAACTGTAGTCTGTAACCTTCATTGATGGTTGAATACGAACACACACACACACACACAATACTCCCCTAATGTTCAAATGTGAAGTTCCGGCAACCCAGGTGGGCGTGGCTTATTGGAATGTGGGCAGGACACATGTGTTATGGTCTGATAACACACAAGGCTCATGTGTTATGGTCTCATAACACACCATGCTCTCTCTTATACTTGTAATGTTAAAAGTTAGATTGGATGTAAATATATCTGCATGAGTGCTCACATGGAACAAGCTTTGTTACCTCCAATGCTCACTTCAGGTGAGCTTTTTTTCCAGAATGCACGAATGACATCCTGTAAGTAACCTCCCCATTAAAATTAGGAAATTAGTTTTCATTTCAGGTTAATAGACCCAATGCCTTCTATCTTCGGCCACTGGAGAAGCCGGCCTGTGACACTTGGTATTCCTGTCAAGCTGTCGGCATAAACAAACCAAGTTTTGTTGTGAAATCTCTCTGCTGGGCAGCGCGATTGGAAGGCCATCGCACAAACCACTCTCTTCGAGCCACAACAGCAAGCAGACTTTATTACGATTTTGTGTGTGTTATAGCATAATGACGGGCGTGATTGAAGCTGACATCGTGGGCCTCGCCAGATGCCAGCTTCAATCACCCGCGTCATTATGCCATAACACACTCAAAAGCGACCCTCATTGCTTATATTTACATTTTCCTCTTAATTTTTCTGCTCAGTTACACGAAATTTAGAAGCTTAAAAGAAAGAATTAAAAGAAACTATTAAAACTGATTTGCCGAGCATGTTCAAGTGTTAAGTTCTGGAAACCAAGGTAGGCGTGGCTAATTGGAATGTGGGCGGGACACATGTGTTATGGTCTCAAAACACACCAGGCTCTCTCCTATACTTGCAATGTTAAAAGTTAGATTGAATGTAAATAGCAATGGTTGTTTTCCTAATAACTTGTTTGTGAAACAACTGGTCATAGATTGCGACCATTCAGACTTATTCTAAAGAGAGTATTTCACAGAAATGTGGCCACAAAATTGATTTTCCAAAATAATAATAATAATAATAATAATACTAATAATAATAATAATAATAATAATAATAATAATAATAATAATAATAATAATAATAATAATAATAATAATAATAATTGAACACCTTTATACGGGAGAAAACCCACGCGGCTCAGCAGGTGTTCTCGAACCTTGAAATGATAGGGCTGCACGGACACAGCGTCACATGTATGCTCATTAATATCAATTTCTGGGGGCAAACATTAAGTGATTAACACGTGGGTTGAAAGTCCCCCCTTGTACCCTTTGCACGTAGCGGTAAAGTGCAAGGCGACAAAAGCTACATGCCATGGCAGGCTAATTTAAATCGGTTGCTCTCTCTAAAATCGATGTTCCCGCCGCTAAGTTAGGCTACCTGGCCAATATTTTGAAGAGCATAGGGGAGAGCGGGGCAAAGAGCGCCGGGTGAGCAAAGAGCGCCATTGTAATATTTTCTTTCTTTCATTATTTGAAAACTTTTACAAAGCTTTGGTGGATTAAAGGAGATACGGGAAATATCCCTTTTATCCAAACTGAAAAAATGGGTAATTAAAGCACACGAAAATTTCAAAACGTCTGTACAATATCCAATCTTGAGTTAATCATTTCCCTTTTAATTCGAAGTGAAATAGTGGTTTAACTACTTCTGGGGAGGATTGGACGTTCAACTAAGCCCGCACCATGAAGGGTTGGCAGGTTTAGTCCATTTTTCTGGATGAAATAACGGTAAACAGACATTCTAATTTATTTCAAATTTGGTGTAATAGCTGCAATAAGCGAGAAAAGAAAATACACATGCAATTTTGAACCTGCAACAAGCGATTATTGATCGTGCAACAAGCGACGTCGTACAGAAATTCTGACATGCCAGAATTCGCACAAGATGCAATTTCGTTGCAAGCGACCACCTAAATACACATGCAATTTTATCGCTTGCAACGTGCAACTTGAACCTGCGACATGCAACGAGCGATAAAAGTTGCACGTGTATTTCCGCTTTTAGTAGTCCCACGCTTTGGTTCAAGCAACATTTTTTTTAATGGGAGATAGGCTGTTCGCATGAAGCATTTTTACTAATCAATTAATATATATATATATATTAACTGACATTTTTTACTCTAAAAAAAAAAAAAAAAAAAAAAAAAAAAAAAAAAACGTTGATGGATACTGGGATAGAATGGGGTTTAACTACTTCCGTAAATGGCGTCCAGGCCCTCCTTCGTCAGGCAGGGACAATTCCGCCGACCCTTCATGGCTCGGTCTCAGTTTCACGACTCACATTTACGAAAGTTGTAAAACCCCGAAATCCTAATTAAAACAACAATCAATAATAACTGTTGCTTGTATAATCAACTTGGATTTTTGTTTATAATTCTCATAACTTTATGCTTTGGGGTCCAATGTATGTACAGTTCGCTCTTAAATCATTTGGAGGTTTTTGATCTGATCAACTGTTATCTTTTCTCGGACATTATATCAAGATAATACTAGCCGATAAATTAAAACCTATAATGGAACAATTAATCAGGATCTTGAAAATTGCTTAGAAGCAAATAAGAATAGGAATACGTTTCATATTTTTAAATGTGACATGAAAAGATAAAAGACTTGTGGGTGATGCCCTTTCCCACAACGGTGGGGCGAAGGGCGCCAGAAAGGCACAATTTCCATGGTCCGATATATTGAAAAATACACAAGATAAGCTTTTCAAATTGACATGTAGGCCTACTGCATGTAAAATATTTTTTTGTCCTTTTGTGTGTAACTGACGAGTCAAGAGTGACTTTTGTACTGTCGATAAAATCATTATTGTTATCATCATCATCATCATCATCATCATCATCATCATCATCATCATCATCATCATCATCATAGATCCTGGTTTTTTCTCTGTTGGAACTTTTGCACCCAGGACATGTTTACAACAAATTGTACGTGTATCTGGAAACCCTACCAAGGAACGGCCACATAGATCTACCACTCGGTGCATTTTTTTTCTGTCTCTCTCTCTTTTTTTTTTTTTTTTTTTTTTGGACAGGGGTAACCACCACATTAAATTTTATTATATTTATTGTTTTAAATATACATACAAATGCTAAAGCGAGGTTTGTCGCGTGCACTTTATTGACACCACATGGTGGGAGAGGAGAGATTTGAACTAGTTTGCCTCTTTTATTTTCTTTCTTTCTTTTTTTTTTTTTTTTTTGATAATGGGAATTTGATAAAATATACGCCCTTCTTATAGGGCCTGTCACTGTACCGAGTGTCACTTTTGCAGCTAGTACAACAGCAGTGCTTCACCAAGAATTTTTGTCTTCAAAGCAGACCGAGTTCCGTGTGTCTCTGCTACAAGAGAGTAAACATAATACGGGGCTTGGGTCTGGTTCACGTGACAAACCTCCTTTTAGCAGTTTTCATGTACACTTAAAAAAATAAATAAAATAAAATTTAATGTGGTGGTTATCGGGGACTGCAGCGGCCACATGTGACATGTATTTGTTTGTCCCTACTGAAGTTACATCATGATACCAAATATAATATGTCTGCGCTGGTCTATTAAAATTATTTGAACATCTTTGTCCTCCGTGGCTGAGTCAGCCAGTGGCTGGTCTTCCATGAGGCGGAGTGGGCAAGATCTCAGCCCAACTATGATGATGATGATGATGATGATGATGATGATGATGATGATGATGATGATGATGATGATGATGATGATGATGATGATGATGATGATGATGATGATGGAGTGCCCGGAAAAAACCTCGAAAAACGAGGCTCAGTAGGTGTTTGGGAACATTGCCGAGGCTCAGTAGGTGTTTGGGAACATTGCCACATGCAAACATATTTTCCGTCGAACACGAAAATTTGCCCCTCGGAGGAATCAGACTCCTTGTCACCAACCGTGCACGAAAGGAGCTTCCCGGGACGAAAAATAGGTGCCCTCGCTGGGGTAGCAGGGCAGCACCCAACCACTCGGCCACAGAGCCTCCCAACTACTGATGAAAGATGAAAGTTGGGTTTATAAAGATATTGTCACTCAGTTCTCTGCATATATGCAAACTACGGTTTGAATGTTGTTCCGGTAATTGACTGTCATATAAAAACACATTCTAAAAGCAGATTGGTTGAAAAAACAACCAGTCTAAGTGGTTGGAACCAATATGGGTTAATGTAACTAGTATATATATTGCCTTTTAACTATTTCATTGGTATGCAAGCAATCAATTGAATTGATTGTTAGTAATACCAATGGGATTAGTTGCATATGGCGAACGTTTCACTTTATTTTATTGTGCCTTTTTTCGTTTCTTTTATTATGAACACTTTCATTATAAAAGAAACGATAAAAGGCACAATAAATCAAAGTGAAATATGTAAGATATGTTGATCAAAGTTGTATGTGTAACTTTCTAGTTCAAATTTAACGAAACAGTGACGTTTCGCACCATATTAAATTTTATTATTATTAGTATTCTTATTCTTATTCTTATTATTATTATTATTATTATTATTATTATTATCATCATTATACATGCGAATGGTAAAGAACAGTTTGTCACGTGCACTCTATTAACGCCACATGGTGGGAGAGGAGAGCTTTGGACTAGTTTCCCTTTTTTTTCTTTTTTTTTTCTTAAAAGGTATTTTGCTCGTAAAGGGAGGGGCCCAGACCCCATGGACACCCCCTCTCTGGATCCGCCTATGGATGTAACATGACATCAGAATGATCACTTAACTTACATCTTGATCCTTGAAATGCTGTACGTTATGCTCTAGTGACAACGAAAAGAGTATTTCATCCATCGCAGACCTGAAATGGGACGAATTGAATACTTATCACAACATTTGAACAAAACTTGCCAATTATGAAGGTCTCTCTCTCTCTCTCTCTCTCTCTCTCTCTCTCTCTCTCATGATAGTTTCAAAAATATGTAGTCTAAGTGGGATTATCGACATCTACTTTTAGGCTATATTTTAGGTAATTCATAATGCATGAGAAGTGTAAAAGCAGAGATGCCGCCAAATATCACATAATTTTATCACAAAACTGAGAAAATGCAATATTTTACAATATCACTAAATGTTATACATTTATTAGTTATTTATATGTGTTTAGACTTGATTGAATGATACCATAAGAATCGACCAGCGTTTCATGTGGATTTTTCGTCGATTCTACATTTTTTCACAATTTACAATATAAATAGGAATTTGTGTCCTTTCTTTTTGATAAGAGCGTCGTGCAAGACCATGGTTGATTAAAGTTAATCAAAATGAGGTCTACAAATATAATGAATGATGGTTACAGTATATGATCGATATTTCAAACTATAATCTTTCCTGTTGTGTATTCAAGAGAAATATGTTGTTAGAGAGAGGGTGGTAACAACATCTGAACATTGATAAAAGAATCCCCAAGCAGCCTAGTTGGTTTGGTCTGATATATTCTATTACGCACTCAGACAGCAGACACGGGGTTAATTAAAGTTCTAATTGTTAAAATAGATAAAGACAATAATAGAAAGAAAACTATATCATAATAAATGGATACAAAGAAAGAAAGAAAGAAAGAAAGAAAGAAAGAAAGAAAGAAAGAAAGAAAGAAAGAAAGAAAGAAAGAAAGAAAGAAAGAAAGAAAGAAAGAAAGAAAGAAAGAACGAACGAACTTTGCTGGCCTGGACGTGAATTCATCGCCTATTTCTAAAATACCACGGTTTTTTACAACACTTTTTCGGCCATTTTAATACCTAGGCCTACACCAGGGTTTTGTGGCCACGCTCCTTGGTTCCAGTGGTGACTTGGTTTGAGGCCTTGTATGGTTCTGTGGCGGAGGAAACATTGTACGGTGTTGTGGGAAAATGTTAAACGGAAGTGAAACCAGCAAAAGCACGATATTGCGAAAATAAGAAAACAAGAAAACACTAATGCGAAAATACGATAATGCGAGTGCGAAAACACGACATAATTTCTGTCGTATTTTCGCGGTTGTGTTTTCGCATTTTCGCCTTCGCGTTTTATATTTTAGTGTTTTCGCCTTCGTGTTTTCTTGTTTTCGCCCAAGGCAGAAAATGCGAAAACAAGAAAACGAGAAAATGCTAACACGAAAACACGAAAATGCGAGTGCGAAAACACGACATATTTTCTGTCGTGTTGTCGTGGTTGTGTTTTCGCATTTTCGCCTTCGTGTTTTCTTGTTTTCGCATTTTCGCCTTCGTGTTTTCTTGTTTTCGCACTTTCGCCTTCGTGTTTTCTTGTTTTCGCCGTCGCATTTTTATGGAGAGAGAAAAATATTTTAGTTGGCACTTTTGTGCCACCATACACGACATATATTCTGTCGTGTTGTCGCGGTTGTGTTTTCGCATTTTCGCCTTCGTGTTTTCTTGTTTTCGCCTTCGTGTTTTCTTGTTTTCGCTGTTCTGTTTTCTTATTTTCTTGTTTTCGCCTTCGCATTTTTATGGAGAGAGAAAAATATTTTAGTTGGCACTTTTGTGCCACCATACTTTCTCGCCCATTCTTATCCTTTACGCGCAAGTTGGCCCAAATTCCAGATCCTGCTCCCGGAAGTTTCCATGTATCCATGTACCGAACGTTACCTTGTATTCTGTCATAATCGAAGCTGGCCATGGAATGCCAGTGTCTGAAACTGAAATATATCCATGTACTGCAGTTTGTGGGAACCGTCTCCTACATCAGTTAAAGAGTATAAATTGGTCGTGCAGTTACCCAAACCTATTGGTTTATTGCTCATTTCAATTAAGCTGTGTGTCGAACTCTGCAATGAAGCTAAAGCTATGTTACTTTGTCAGTTTTCCAGCAGTTTTTATGCAATACATCCAACGTCATTTGGTCTCTGTATATTTTAAGTTCTTGTAGGCAAGTAGAAGAACAAAACAAAACACACACACACACACACACACACACACACACACACACACACAACAGCGTACCTTGCCAAGACATGTTCATATCATTTGGTATATAAATCATAGCGTTCAAAAGAAAAACAGTGTAGTCGGGACATAAAATTCTTGCTCCGATATAATTTATAATCCTAACTA
The DNA here is from genome assembly GCA_964020975.1 of Hermodice carunculata. NCBI lineage: Eukaryota > Metazoa > Annelida > Polychaeta > Eunicida > Amphinomidae > Hermodice > Hermodice carunculata. The sequence continues at coordinate 66,863 of CAXHWN010000548.1, forward strand.
TCGGCAATTCACTTATCGGGGTGTTTGAATCAACTACTTATGTTGTTATTCTGTTGACCTTAAGTCGGTGGTGTTACAAGGCACTATCAATACCTTTAACCTTTACCTCGTCACTCGAGGAGGAGATGGCATGGCACGGAATACACCCGGCAGGGTGATAACTGAGCCAAAAACAAAAACAACTTTCCGGCTTCCTTCCCTTCTTCAAAATTTTGGAAGCATACAGGCAGAATTTAGTACCCCGGGTCCAGCAGATCTTCGTTGTCCCGTTTCAGCAATAAAAATAGGCCTATTTATTATAAACTCGCTGTATTTCACAGCCGATGAAATCACTACTAATGGGTAGTTCTGTATTATTAACGAATCAATTGCATAAGATTTAATGTAAATTTTTTTAAAATTCTAGGTTTAAAGAGCCAAATGAATTAACAAACGGGTCATTAGTGGGAAACCTTGAACTGAAATTTCCGTCATGAGGCATGTTAACTCTCAATCTTGAATCGTCTAAGATGCATTACGGGTTAGGGGTGGGGTTGGGTTGGGCGGTGGGGGCGGGGGGGTACTGTACCCTTTGGAGCAACTATTCATATATTCATGTACCTTTTTTCTTTCATATTTTAACTAAAACCTTACTAATTATATCTGAAATCTAAACAAATGAGCAGTTCTATGTAGATATCTAAATTGCTAAGTAAAGCTTGGAAATAATAATAATAATAATAGTAATAATAATAATAATAATAATAATAATAATAATAATAATAATAATAATAATAATAATAATAATAATAATAATAATAATAATAAAATAATTGGAGGTTTATTGTATTTACAGTTAGTTGGGATCATCTTTTTTACAAATGGAAATTTGAAAATTGATTGAATATTAAGCTGGTCTATAATTTTATGTATCAAAGTTAAACTACAGAACAATCGGTCAGAGTTTCTTATCTTTGTACTTGGAGCTTTTCTCAATATTGAGGTATAGGCATAAATTATTTTTTTAAATTCTAAAGGTGTATTAAGGCCTACTTCCTCATTAGAGCCAATATGTTCATTTGTTTTAAATATATCTCTACTTGCCAGTCCTCTGAGTGCAATATATAACAAATTTCTTCCTTTATTGTAAAGTATTAGTAATTTATCAATTACTTCAGAACTATTTAGATCACTACAAATTCTAAATTTCTTTGATTTCCTGTGTCCATGACTGCGTTTTCTCCGTGTAAAACTTGCCGAATTATTGAAAAAAGGAGTATTAGAATAATTTAAGCAAGTCAAGTCAACTTTTATTATGTCACCAAAACCAATTAATCTGTCGTTTAAACCAAAAGGATAAGCTGAATTCAAAGTTTTTATCCAATAATCTTCCATTAGCCTTAAATCATGTGCCAATGCCAATTTATCAGCATTATCTGTAGACTCAATATAATCTATTATTTGAATTTTGCAATCGAGGTGTGAATGATCATTCGATTGAAAGTGATTGCATAGGAATGTATTTAACTAATTATTAATAATGCTCGATTTATGGTGACTAAATCTAGCTTTAATTGTTTGAATCGTCATTCCTATGTATTGACTTTTTGCACTCAAGTAGATAAATAGCATTTTTTGAGTTGCAATTTAATGTTAAAGAATTTTGCTGTGGGGATTTTAATTTAAAGGCTTTCCCAGTAATATTACTGGTGAATTCATTGCTTTTTATGAAATAGGACTTACAGAATGTACAGTGACATGTTTGGTCAAACCCAATATCTAAAGCAGAGTTCGAGGCAACCTCTGCACCGTTTAAGACCCTTATGTCGTCACTAATTTTTGATTTGGAAAGATTTTGTACCAGAATATAGCATGTCCACAAGATCCGTTATTCAATACTCATAGTCCGTAAGCAAAGTCGTCGTCAACAAAGAACCAAATCTTACAGTACGGAATGTTAAAATTTCCCATACCAAAATGGACGCATCAAAATCTAATGATCGGGGACCAGCCTTAAAAAGATTTATCCACCAGCATCAAAAGTATGAAGCTATTCATATTTAATACAAAGAGAAACTTAGCAAACCTAATTCTGCAAGCCCATGTACCGTTTGAACACTATCAAGTCTGATATTCTAAGAGCAAAGTCCTATTCCGTACCATTCTCTGAAAAACTGTATTGTTCTAAATCATAATAGCAAATTAATTTATGAAAGGAACAAATCATATTCATAAAATTTGAAATTTAGAAGAAAGTTTTAGGCATTATTAGCCTTTAAAAAATCGGGTCATCAGCGGGGAATCAGCGCAAGACTTGTTTCGGTGCCATTAATCCCCGGACAAGTCATTCTGCTAACTGGCGGCACCATGTTTGCATTTCCAATACAAACATCCCGAGCTGATGTATTAGGGAATAAAGCGAATATGATGTTTCTTCGTTAATAGGCCTACTTAAAAACGTAGCCCACATGACATAAATATGAATAGTTTACCTAATGAGTTTGTAAAAAAAAAAAGGCGAGGATCTTTCATAAATTCCATCGTTGCTATGTTTTAAACCTGCTGGAAACTTTACGCAAGGACTATGACTGTAGGATGATGGTCGTTACAGAGAGAAAGATGCTTAGAAGAAAATTGCCTTCACTGAAGGGCGTCTGTAGTCTTAACCCCCCCCCCCCCCCTGCAAAAAGGGGTTTCTTTCTAAGACATAATCAAAGTATTTCATGAATGCGTGTTCTGGACATTGTGAAGAGTGATATTCAGGGTAAAGCGGTGCGTCTGGTACCTAGGGTACACAGCAAATTACAGACTATGGTGACTCTATGCTGCATTTGAGAGTGACTGGAGAGGTGTGCAAATTGAATTGAAACGAATTTGCATAATGTCCATCAAATTCTCTAACATGATTATGAATGATCTAATAAATTGGATTAAAAGATGGTTGCAAAATGTCCCCCAAACTGTTCACCGTGATTACGTCAGATCTAGTATACTATAGATAGGTAACAAGCCCAAATGTTAGTTAATTAAGAACGTATACCATCACCCCTGTAGGTACATGCTGTCACTTTCCTCGTTGAAAGCGAAAAACAACTTTAAACCATGTTATATGTAGCAAAATCTCCCGTGAACCAATGAGGTACAAAATTCAATGAAAATAAATTTTGTAAGTTGTAACAATTGGCAGATGTCTCGTTAAAAACAAACGTTGGAAATTGGAAAATCTGACTTGGCAGAATGTGATACTTATATGAAGTATTTAGGAATTCAATTCAGGAAATCATAAGCAGGGTGTATTCATGTGAAGCAACATTTAAGCTTAAGGTCACCTGCCTCACATGTTAACTGTGTGGTCATCACGGTATTAATCGGGTATCATTTGATGACAGTTTATGCAAATGCTTAATGGCTCGCAGTCTATGGAAAAGCCTAATACAAGCATTATCACATGCTCCAGCGGTTTGGCTTCTTGACACCAAAGAAAGCAGTACAATACAACTTGGCTCTCGCAATTATGCACATATAATTCACGCCAATTTGGGACCATTTTTTTCTACTATTTTGTGAAAAATCCTTCACAAAAGTACTAATTTTGTGAATAAGTGCCCTAAGAGAGGGTGGGTTTTTGAAAAGTTGAGCCGCACACCCCCACCAAAAATTTGAGGAAGGTCCCCTCCCCCACCCCATGCTTTCTGGCCACCATGGACGACTTCGGATGGCTGCCTCTTTTTGTGTAACTAAAAAAACAATAATTGTGTGCTTTCACAGACTTGAGAACGGAGTGCCAGTCAGACTTAAGTACTCGTATGTAGTATCAGATTCACGTCTGTGTAAGAAAATCTTCGTGGAATTAGAGATGTTTTCAACAGTGGTACGCATTCACCATGGCCGCACCTGAAAGAAATCCATACAATGTTAACGGATGCAGGTTTAGACAAGGTGATACACAAGTAAGACGACCACTGGATTGAGACTTTTTTATGGATTTACCCTTGATAATTAAGTTCACATCTTATTGGTAAAATTGGTAGCAAGCCATCATTACCTCTTTACGGTTTACTTAATAAAGCTTCATTTCGAAAGATTATCTGGTCGTCGTAAACGGATTTGAATCTGAACAACTTAAATCTATGACATGGACAGGGTGTTAGAGTGTACGTTTATTCAGATGGAACATTGCACTCTCTTGCTTGAAAAATGTGTAGTAATGAAGTTGAAAACATTGCCACTTTTAATCACCTGTCCAGGATTTAATGGCATAGGTAATGAGTTCAAAAAAAAATTAATCAATAGCAATAATTTGTTTAGCTGGAAGCATTTCATAAGGGCCTGCCCAAACACTGAAGTGTGCATATATACTTCGTGGGGACGTAGTATCCGATCACATAATTATTAAAGTATGATGTGTCCTTTGTAAAAGGGCAGTTGTATCCAATAAAACTATAATGTGTTGTAATTACTTTCATACGACGCTTTCTGGTGTCAGCACAACATAAAAGACACTAAAAACCAAAATAGACAATACAAAACTATCCACTGCTGAAGATCGGCTCAGGTATAAAATTGTCAACAGGAAAATTTACAGTTATTGTACTCAACTACAGAACAAGCAGGCACAGGTGTGTGCCAGTATCTCATTGTACCAGGAACCGTGTTCTATTGTCCAATGTCAACTTGGGATGAGTGGAAAACATGAAAGGAGCAGTTTAATCAGAAGTAGGGTGTTATTTTTCACTTCGCGTATCTTGGTCACCAGGCACGGATGACGTGTGCAGTCAAGCAGGATCTTGGAGATAAGTGATTGCAATAAAAAGAGCTGTAAGGTTCTCGGACTGTAGGGACTGGTGAGCAGCAAGTACAGGTAAAGCGCTGAAAGTCTATTGACAAATGCTTTTATATTCATTCTGATGCAGGGGTTGTCGCCGAAGAGAATAGAAACCATTTTGATACCGTTACGCTTTTCCAGCGGTAGTGTCCCCTTGGTTAAAAGTAAAACATGTATATGTATATTATGTAGTGTGTATGTGTATGCATATATGTGTACATGTAATTTACAAACCCGCAATTGGAAACTAAAGCCGCATTATATATATATATATATATATATATATATATATATATATATATATATATATATATATATATATGTATATATGTGTGTGTGTGTGTGTGTGTGTGTGTATGTGTGTGTGTGTGTGTGTGCGCCTTTAGCTCCCAATTGTAGGAATTGTTAATAATCGCAATATTATACACCATATCATGACTATGTACTGTAAAGCATCGTGAGCAACTACACCAAATATAAGAAAAGTTTAGCTCTCATTTGACAAAATTATTTCGGTCTGTCCCATAGCATCTCTGCATACAAGCATTATCAGCCACATCAAATCGAAGGAAGACAACAACCAATACAACCATGAAGGGACTTTGCATCATTGCCAGCATCGGCGTTTTCTGCCTAGTAATCGTCCACGGAACTCCTATACACAAACCAAGCTATCCCACAAGTAAGTGTTCCATATTTAGTACTATATTTCCGTTATAATAGTGCACATGTATTCCATCTATCTCAACATATTTTAAAGGTTTTTATAGTACCAAGAGGGTATTTGTTGCCATTGATATATAGAGATGCACATTATTTCATGTTTTCAAGGCCATCATGTGATTTTGTTAAAACTTCTGAAAATAATTAAAAGTTTTGTCAGATGCATTTTCACTCCCGTCTTTGGACTAATATGTAGTCATTCTTTAACATGTCCAGACAATAATGTTTATATGAGAGAGAGAGAGAGAGAGAGAGAGAGAGAGAGAGAGAGAGAGAGAGAGAGAGAGAGAGAGAAAGAGAGAGAGAGAGAGAGAGAGAGAGAGAGAGACAAACGTGAGGACCAAAATATGAATATACTTTTTGTAAGTTGCAAATATGGAGAAAATAGATCACTCACAAAAGCTTTAAAGCCAATTGAACGTGAAATTAATTTACTCTACAGTTTCTTAGCATCGCGGAAATAATGAAAGATTTGAACGAGTCTGAAAGCCCTAAAAAGCCTTCAGATTTTAAGCAATGAATCTGCTCTCGCAATATAGAAGAAAAGAATTTTAATTTACTTTAAAGTTCCACTTTTGTTAAAATGTTTTTAATAATTCTTCGCTTTAAATGGCTCGACGTATTTCTTGATACAATGTGACTTGATATTATTCCTTGTTAACACGCACAGTGTGTTGCTTTTCAATAGTTCCATAAATAAAAGCACCATTTATCGAGCCATGAGATATATTTGAACAGCGTGGCAGAGGAGAGACCATTGTGTAGATATATTAGTGGCTTGAAGAAAACAATACTTAACACACCAACACGGAAGAGAATTGCTTTTTCGTAATGGATTTTGTCATGTGGACAGATTGTTACACCAGCATGAAATGGAACAGTTTTCTTCGTGTAATATATCAAAATATACATGTTCTGCTATCTCTCTCTCTCTCTCTCTCTCTCTCACGGTTTTTCTGTCCATCTCTTTTTTTCAATAAATATGACAGGTGGGAATCGCGGACTTACGATATCTAAAAGGCAATAACTCATGCCCTTTGTGAATAATGGACACGACGACTTATTTTTTATTTTTATTTATTTTTGGTACTGCTGCGCAAAATATTGGCGTATTTAATCATGAATAAATGAAAACATTGAGGAATGTATTTGCCTCTTTCAGTTAGTTACAAATACCGGTAAGCAGCAACAACATATTTTGCACAGAAGTTTGCATTATGTTGGTTTGACAATATCTTGCTTCTCATAATAATATTTTTCTTTAGCCATTTCGCATGAAAGACAAATGAATCCGTGAGAAGGTCGTACATTGATGTTTCATTTGTTAAATTTACATGGAGTCTCCAATTATTTCAAAGAAAAATATACGTTCATAAAAATACATTAATAATCAAATAGACCTTTATCTCTTCTCTGGTAACTGTTGTTTTCCAGGCTTCGAATATATATATATATATATATATATATATATATATATATATATATATATATATATATATATATATATATATATATATATATATATATATATATATATATATATATATATATATGTATATATATATTGTTGTGTCTCCTTTAAGTAAAACACATGTATTGCCCTTTTGTGAACAGACATAACTGTCAAACAGGGTGGAGTCCCTCATGATTAGCTTTAAGCGAACAGCATGTTAATAGGAGAGGTCCCAATCAGCATTTCAATGTGCATTTGGCTGAGTACACAATTCAATACACAACATTCTTGTCGGCTAGAAGTGTGTATTTGCATAAGGTTCCATGTTACAGTGACATTGAGTAGTTTTGCAGCAAAAGTAATCAAATTTAAAGTGGTATTTTAACAATTTACAGCCATTTACCACAATAAGTGTGGAATTTCTGGGTAGAGCAGTTTTAAAGTTACAGACGCGCAAATTATAATGGAAATACACATATCAAGCCTGTGTGCCTATAGAGACCTCCAATGAGAATCCACATGAACCCAGCTGACCTTTACCTCACCTTTTGTGTAGTACGTGCTTTGCAAAGACACAATTTGTTAACTGTTTCCGTGATATAATATTGTTGTTTATGCAAGACATCAAGAGGTCATGTTAATATGTTTGTTAGTTTGGGTACTGTGGGATAGACATCGCAGATCTGTCAGTCGGCTTATTTTATTTTGCTACTGTAATGTATCTGGATAGAATTAGGAAAGTCATCTTTGATATATACATCATTTTTTCCTTTTATCATTCCAGCATGTCCGACAAATGTGAAACCCACAGATACGGACACATTTTTACCCGTCCCCAATAGCCGAAAAATGTATTACCACTGTTCATGGGGAGTAAAAGTTCCGAAGCTCTGTGCTCCCGGGACATGTGTTCGCTTGTTCTACCGTGGAGGAAAAGATAACCCCTGTAGGTACCGCTGCTAGTGGCGCCCAATGGATCATCTTCAAATGAACGTCGTCCACTGTGATGTATAGGCATTGACACGTTACCCTTTAAACCGGCAAAACCAGCTGGAAGTCAAAAGTCGTCTGCTTCGTTTTTTTGTTTGTTTGAGTTTAACAGTGACAGAAAAAAGGTGATTGTAGATGAGACGTAAAAGGATAGCGTGTGACAGGTGAAGAACCTTCAACGCCGCGGACTGTTATTTTATTCAATCTCAAACTCGGTTTCAATGAAAATGAGGCTGAGTGAAACATCAAGGGAGGACAGGGAAATTGAAGCTATCATCACCAGTATTTCTTGAAAATATAAATTCCTTCAACGCCTTGTAAAATTTGCAGGGACTCTGTGCTGAAATTCTTGTCAAGCAAACTTCAAACAACATGGCTGCCAAAGAGAAAAAAATTTTGGGGGGTTAAAATGGATGTGAAGTTTTCACAAGCCTTCAAAATAAATGTACTATTTATGCCGGTGATTTTCAGTTTTGTCTTTTTCCAAAGTAATATGTTAATTTCAAGATTACATCATACACAACCATATTTCATTGCAAAATTTATTAAGAATTATTAATTCACATTTCGCGTTATCGTTTAAGGTTGGGCCACGAGCATTTGAATATAAATACACCACTAAAGGAAAACGGACAACATGCTAGCATTTTACTCTTGAACTGCGTGCACTTTGACGTGCATTTGATACATATGCCTGTATACATGGACAAACACACAGATAAATATGTATAGGCACAGCTGCATGGGGCGGATGTGTGAAAATAGGATGCTTGATTTAGTTTACATTTAACGTGAATTGTACAAACCCTTCAATGTAAATCCACCAATAAATGTAAACGAACAAAATACTACATTTCGGCACTGAACTGCGTAGGTTTTTATTTACACTGGGTCTATCCATGCAGGTTTGCGTGTATATATATATATATATATATATATATATATATATATATATATATATATATATATATATATATATATACATATATATATATATATATACACATATATACATATATATATACTGATAGATAGATGCAAACGGATAGATGGTTGAATGGAAGCAGGGTTTATAAATGTGGTTACCTTTAACGTTAGCTGTCAGACCGAAAATAGTAAATTAACCACTTAAAGGTCCTATTGATTGAATGGCACCATATATTAAAAAATTGATATTTAGGGTCGTAAGATGTGATATCTGAAAACCAAAATGTAAAATTTTATTTTCGAACAGTGTTTTTTAGTTCCAGAAGCGCGTCACATTTGAGACAGGAAAACGCAAATTTTCTCCGATCATGGCCCGATGTGGGAAAGTGTTACTGTTCTGTGGCACTCCGCTTCTTTGCTGCGGTCCTGACTAGCTTAGTAGCTAGCCAGGTGGCCTTTATTAAAAAAAAAAAACAAAAACAAAAACAAAAAAAACAAAAACAAAAACCACTCACCCCTATCCCACTGTCGCAATTTTGCACTTGCATACCCACATCCCATGCTGATGATGCCACCTGGCAGGGTCATGGGAGCCCTAATAAGGGCTATCTTCTCCCTTCCCTTCTAGGTTTGCCCTCTATTCTCTTCAGTGACTAATCATAAGATATTAATCCTACTTTCCCAGCACTGCACCAAGAAGCCTTTCACTGACTCTAAACCAACTTTATCTCCTGGAAAATCGCCCTTCAATCCTAGTATCCATGCTAACCTATCATTCTCTGCCATGTCTCTTACTTGCTCTAAGTTTTTACACTGCCCATCTCTTGTTCTCCATTGTACAAACAGCTGGTCTCTAAGTGCTCTATAACCTGTACACCATGTCATCATATGATCGATGGTCTCATCCACATCCTCCCTACACACCCTACACTTCCCATCACTCCCATTCATCCACTTCTGTTTCCTTTTCTCCAGATTGATCACTCCTGCTCTGCCCTGAAATAACAGTCTAGAACCCTTGCTAACATGCTAACATCCCAACATTTAATCTGCACTGGCTTGTCTACAGCTCTATATGCTTTCAGTGGGCTCTTCTCCTCAACCCCTCTTTTCCACTGCTCCACAGGTTTCTCTTGAATCACCTTTCCTATATACGATTTCCACGCCACTTGGTGGTGCCCGAAGCACCCATTTCCCCATCTCCCTCCGTGCCTTCTCCATCCATTCAATATCCTTTTCACGAATGGCTATCACATCTAATCCCCATAACATCCCAGGTATTGCTACACGTTCCCACAGCACCTTTCCTGTGAATGATCTATTGAAGCTGTTCCCTGTCGTGACCTTTATCATACCTTTCGCTCTATTCACCTTCTGTCTGATTTTCCTAACATGGTACTTCAACATTCCCTGTCCTGTGACCTTAATGTTCACCCCTAAATATTCGTAGTCCTCACCCTCTCCAATTCTAATGACTCTCTCTTGACCCTCTGGTATCCTAAACTTCCCTACCAGCCATTTCTGCTCCTGTCTTCTCTTCTGCCCCAAGACCATGACCTGACTTTTCTTCTCACTAAACTTTTATCTCCACTTTTCTCCATAGTTATCTGCTGCTATCCTCAAAAGTTCCTGTTACTCTCTACCTGTATCTACCATTAACACAATATCATCAGCGAAGAACTATTGTTACTCCTTTATTGCTCTCTGACAGTTCAGTTCCCAGTTCTCCGTGTATATGGCAAACAAAGTCGGTGATAACACACACCCTTGTTTTAGCCCGGTGTCTAACCTTGCCCCCTGAGTTTCTACATCTCCTATACTGAGACTACATTTTATATCTCCATACAGAGCCTTCAAAACTTCCAGAAAACTACCTCCAAAGCCTAGCCCTTCCATTTTAACCCACAATGCATTTCTCCAAACCCTGTCAGACGCTTTCCGCACATCAGGGAAGGCCATGTACATCTTTTTTTTCTTTTCGTTGCTATCTCTAGCACCTGTGGTAATGTAAACACATGATCAGCAACCCTCCTGCCTGGTCTGAAACCATTCTGAATCTCTCCTAAGAAACCCTCCCTCTCCGCAATTCTCCCTAGTCTCGTGTACATTACATGTGAAAAAATCTTTCCTTTATTTCAGGCTAATGCTTTCCCTCTGCACTGATCTAGCCTATCCACTGATCCCTTCTTTTGGATGTCTGCTATCTTCAACTCTCTCCTTTCTCTTGGGGTCTCCTTTCTTTCAATAACCAACCTAAACAGAAATTTCATACTCTCTCACAATTTTTCTGGATTTTCTGGACCTTTCTCTATAGACTCATTTAGCACCCAAATCTGGCCCTGAAGATTTTCCTACTTTCAACCTACCCACTGCTATTTCAATCTCTACTCTGTAAATTCTCTTGCATAGTTTCTGTTCCACCTGTCAGGTCCTGTTTCTACTCTACCACTAGGTGGCTCCCCTCGCCCCCCCCCCACTGTGGGCCATTAATTTCCTTCCCAGTGTTCCTGCAATGTCGATTCTATACCCTTAGCCTACTCTACTACTTTGCCTTTATGCTTAAGCTTGTCAATTCCTACCCTCTTCCTTCTCAACACCTTTTTCCCAAAAAAACTGCTGATGAATCATCTTCACTTGACGTAATCCTTTTTGTCATCTCATCATTCCTCTTTATCCTTTACTGTGTCTTCATCTCTTGTACAATCCTTCTTGCCTTGTACTCCTCCTCAGCCTTTGCTATTTCATTCTGCCGTCTGTATTTCCTAACAAACCTCCAATCTTTATTCTTGACCTTCCTATATTTAAGTGCACTCTTTATCTCTGCATATAAGCTATACCCTTTCTTCTCTACTGGTACTCTTTACCTTCCTATTACGTCGTTTGCAACCTCAAATATTACTCTCTTCATGTCATCTGCCATCCCCTGAATATTAACTGTTTCACTCTCCACCCACTGTCCCTCCCATCCCCTCAGCTCATCATGTAGTCTTTGGCTGTATGCCACCCAGTCAGTATCCTTACCAACACACCACACCCATTTGATGCCCCCTTGCTTCTTCTCTTTCTTCACACACCTAAGATTCACAACTATCCAATTATGATCACTTCCAATATCCATATGCCCTTCCTCATTAATGCTACGTGACTCAATATCCCTGAACATTTTCTCATCTACCAGCACATAGTCTATGATTGATCTCCTGTCACCTGCACCCCATGTTCACTTTCCTTTACAATGCATGTCCCTAAAAATGTTCAAAATCCGTAGCCCAAACTCTCTAGAGAAGCTAAGGAGCCTCCTGCCATTCCTGTTTTGGTCTCTATCCCCTCCATCAATGCCATCTAGTCCGTCTCTTATGTGACCATTGATGCCCCCCACAACCATGACCTGGTATCCCTGCTCCTGTATACTGTTGATATGTGATCTAAACTGCTCATGCACCTGGTCATACCATTCCTCTGGTAATCCCTCTCTGCCTACATATACTACCCCTAGTGCTATCTTATTCCTCTGAGACTCTATTCCTATCCACTGTACCTCGTTCCTAATCTCGCTGTTCTCATCATCTTCGATCCCAATACTGTGCCATTTCACACCCTTCTTAATGAGAAAACCTACCCCTCCTCCCTTTCTCTGCCCTACTGCCCTCCCTCTTCCTGTGAAGTTATACCCCTTAGGTATATCTAATTGATCCTGTTCTCTCCCCCTTGAATGTGACTCTGTCAGGGCCACTACATCCATGTCTTCCTCCTCAGCTACCATGCAAATATCTACCATCTTTCCTCGAACACCTCTGCAAATTTACATACCCCACTCTCATCCTTGACCCCTGGTTTTTCCTTTCTACTTTCTTTCCTCTTCCCTCCTTGCCAGTCTGAGCCTCTTGAATGGGTGCTGGGTTACCTAGTCTTCCTGCTGCTGTTGCACCCACTTACACTACAACTGCCCTAACCTGTCTCCTCCTATATGGCTAGGGTGCAAACCGTCCCACGCAAACATCTCCCTCCTGTCTACAAAGTCCTCCCATACATCCCTGAAGGCAAACCCTCTCTCCCTGCACATCCCTCCCAGCTGCCTATTAATTGCTGCAATTCTGCTGGCTTCCCCCCCCCCCCCACTCATCCTTTACCTGGGCAAAATCCCCATCACAAGAGGCTCACAGTCTAACTGCCCTAACCTGTCTAACAGCCTCTTGTACATCCCCAGCACTATCTCTGTTCCCACCCTGCCCCTGCCCCTCCTCTCTGTCCACTAGGTCGTTAGTATCTACCTGAACCACAACCCTCGGACGCTCCCCACTAGACCTGACTAACCCCACTCCACGCTCCTCCACATCCGTAATCTTTGCCCCTGGTAAACACACCCTAACCCTATTCCCTCTATCCTGCCTTCAACACATCCTGTCTACCCTCTTTACAATGCTACTTCCCACCACGACTGCCTGTCTAACCCTCTCTCCCCTGCCCTCCTCCTTACTAGCCTGTGCTACCTGTGCTAACCTCCCCCCTCCTTCCCTAATCTCCCCTTGGTCACTACAACCTGATACCTGTCTCGCCTCCTCCCTTCCACCACTACCCTGCCCCACCTCACTGCCCTCCATAGCCTTGGCCCTGTCTTTAGCCTTTATTACCTCTATTCTCAGGGCTGTGACCTGAACCTCTAAGGTCTCAGGCCTCCTACATCTCTCACACCTGTACTTACAGCTATCTGCTTTTGCCTCCTCAAAAGTACAGGCCAACCCCATGCTCCCGAAGTCCTCCCACATACAGCACTCCTCACACTGTATGTACCCCTCCTATCCTGTCTGCTGTCTTCTAACTTCCTCCCGAACCCTCCTCCTTACGCCTGTCCCATCCTCAACCCTGCTTTTGCCCTCCCGCTCACCACTACTCCCAGCCCCAGTCCCTCTCCCCTCTACTACCCTTCTGTCCTGCCTAGGTGACCTCCCTTCTACTCACCTATCACCCTTCCCACGAGACACAGCACCTATCCTCACCTTACTCTGCGACAAATCACGTTCTGGCATCCTATTTCTATCTGTATTCTCTTGATAACAATATTTTTCCTCTCACATGGTTTCAAATTTTAATCTGTCCCCCCCCTCACGCTAATCAACTCAATTTCGCTCAAAACAAAAACACCAAAAATCTTCACAAATAAGACAAATCTTCCGCTAAGACTCTCCCTGGTTGGTCTCTGACTATACAAAAAACAGACACGTGCAAAATGCTAACCAAATTATGCCAAAAAATACCCAAATATTAAAAAACTTTCACCACCAAAAATGACACACAACTTCTCTCGCTCAAATCTCGTCTCAAAGGCAACCCGCTGGCCATGATGTGTTTGTTTTAAGCCAGAGTGCCTTTAGTTTGCCAAGAGTTACGGCAGATACAACAGAGCATAGTGATTCCGGGCAGTATGAATTGAGTTTTTTATGTACATGGTCTCATGACGATGAAGAAGAATTAACGAGAAAAGCTGAAGCAGCAGAGGAAAGGATCATTCAGCCTTACACACATGAGGAATCCTACCATCCCCATGGTGGAGGGAGTGCAGCCATGCTACGGCCAGACGACCCCAACTTGCCGGCCGGGCAATGATAATTCGTTGCAAAACAGATATTTCCTATCAGAACTTACAATATTCCATTTAACAATAACAAGCGTGAATGCAATAAGTTTGAATTTGCCTCACAATGGGCCAGGTCTTGCAGTGTTTCAAATTTTAGCATTTACAGAAACAGCTACGGCCTATAACTAAAGGATATAAAAGTCTTAACAAAAGGTTAATTTTCCCTCCCTTTGTGTGGTCTATGGATGATTAAATATAAGTTTGCATTTAAGAACATAGCTTTCAATATCAGTACAACTCCCACCTGGCAATAACCTCGCCACCCGGGGGGGGGGAGAGGGTTATTTACGTTTTCTTGTACATTGTCATCAGTAAACGTGTTTATGATATCCTTTATTAAAGTGTGTGTGTGTGTCAACACACACTTTTCTGTTTTTCCTAAAATTCTTTCTTTCTTTCTTTCTTTCTTTCTTTCTTTCTTTCTTTCTTTCTTTCTTTCTTTCTTTCTTTCTTTCTTTCTTTCTTTCTTTCTTTCTTTCTTTCTTTCTTTCTTTCTTTCTTTCTTTCTTTCTTTCTTTCTTTCTTTCTTTCTTTCTTTCTTTCTTTCTTTCTTTCTTTCTTTCTTTCTTTCTTTCTTTCTTTCTTTCTTTCTTTCTTTCTTTTCTTTCTTTCTTTCTTTCTTTCTTTCTTTCTTTCTTTCCTTCCTTCTTTCTTTCTTTCTTTCTTTACCAACGTATTTGTCCGACACTTTTCTCGGACACTATAACACATAGGAATTTCAAACTTGGCATGACTGTACCTCCATACAAGGAGTTGGACCTTTTAATACAGAAGAATGAAGATGTTTAAAATTATGCAATTTAGGGGCATTTGAAATTTTGAATCTTGAATATATTCAAAAGTATAATAGATAAAGATGTCATTCCAACTTCTACTAGCAGGTTATTGACCATTGTGCATGTAAAGAATCTAAAACACAAGTTGTAGCAATTTAAATTATGCTAATTAGCAGTATTCGAAATTTTTAATCTTGAATATCTTCGGCACTATAATAGATAGAGATGTCATTCCAACTTCCACTATGCGGTCGTTGACCATTGCACACCTAATGAATTAAAAACAAAAATTGTAGCAATTTAAATCATGCTAAGTAGTACCATCAAAAGTTTTCAAATCTTGAATAACTTCAAAGCTTTAATAGATTGAGATGCTTTTCCAACTTCTACTCCTGTGTTATGGAATAGTTGTACATTGCCATACCAATATGCTTTGAAGACACACACTGATTTGCTTTTCAGCAAATCATCTTTTCTAGTTTCAGATTGTATCCATTATGTAACAATGGTAAATATTTTCCTGTGACTGGCTTATTTTCTGGTTCCATATTAACGACAAAGGTTCAATGAGACGGAATTTTATGCACCTGATTATTGGGAGCTGACTGCGGACTGGCAAAAATGCTGGCACATGACTGAAAAATATGCAGAACCAGCAGCTGCGCAGATGAGGCGTGAATGTAGTAGCTATCCAAACAAATGTTATCTGGTTATGGGATTAACCCTTACAATATACAATACATACACATAACAGTGGCCAGCTTACTCGACCTGTTATAGACTACTCTACCCTAGACCTTGGTATGGAACAAGATTGGTCCTTGTTTTTCTCTGTTTTTCACCCATTTTTCCATTGACACTGAATTATAATGGTTAAAGACACTGAAGTTTTGTTACAATGTTACTTTGTAACAACATCCTAGACCGGCGTCGTCACTGTGACATTCGATTGATAATTATGTGGGACACTGTAACAGTCGCAGACCTATATTTTGCTGTTATGCAGGCTTTGAAATCAGAATCATACTAAAGATTAATTTGTAAATGCTGTTAAAAAATCACTGTTCCTGGTTTTATGAATAATGGCTTATTTTGCCAGTTCCATGAATCCTTCCATTGGCCAGCGATGGGACCATGTTTGGCAACAACAGCAGTTTTGTTTCTTGCCAAACCTACCCTACACATCGTCATAATTTGACAAATCAAAGCCACTTTCCATCAAGTGTTCGCTACATTGGTTAAATCGGTTCCCAGGGCCTTGGGCCTTGCTACCTGTCCCTGTAAATGTTGACTGTGCAGGTCCACGCTCTCTGAAGTGAAGTGCTCAATATTTTTGAAACGATTACAGTTAGAGCGACATTTTAACTTCAATTCATATGTTTGTACTATGATGAAACATCACTTAAAGCGTGGCATATTCTGATATCTGATCCGATTCTGTAGTCAACAGTCACGCTATACACTGTACATAGAAATATAACACAACAAACATAAAATCAGATATAGTGTTTTCACAGTGTAAAATATACCTCAGAGAGTACGTTATCATAAAATTTTTGTATGAGAATAACAGAAGTACAAATCCACTGCGGGGTCAAGATGCCGTGACCTGAGCCATATATTTTTAGAAAGAAACATAATATTATAGTAAATTGAACAGTATTTGATCCATTGATACGTACATGGTCATCGAAGATATATTTCCTTATTACGCTTAAAAGAGGAACAGGTTAAAAAAAAAACACAAACACACACACACACACACATGGGAACAGTATCAAATGTGCAACGGTTGGCGGAGCCGCAACACGCTGACCTTTCACCGCTGCGGCCTGGGTTCGATTCACGGCCGGGGAAGCATGTGAAAAGAGTTCTTACCACTCTGACCGTGCACGGTGGTTTTCTCCGAGTCCTTCGGTTTCCTCCACCAAACATGCAGGTAGGAAAGTATACGCCACCATCTGTGCCATGGAGAGTGATTAATACAGGCTTGGCCTACTTCCCAATCCATATAAACGATATGTGTCCATGCTTTTAAATGTGCAACGTAGGCACATTGGTCAGTAGTAACAAACTTGCTGTCATCCACTTTGGATGGAAAAGCGCAAAATCGGCCGATTCATAGTAGAATCAGTTAACATGATCCTCGCATTGTGGACTGTTGCATTGTTTTCTGCTTATTGTATTTTCTATGGACTGAAAAATTACTTTGTCTCTAAATCGTTAAGTTAATACACTCTTTCATTTCATATAGACAAAATGTTGCTGGTATGGTACATTTAGGACTTTTAATAAACTTTGATGGTCGAAACGTGGTCAATGTTTTTCCTTTCAACCAGGACAAAACAAACATTGAGTTTTTTCACACAATGTCACGGATTATAAATCTTAAGACATAGTGTTGGGGGCCATTCCGCGCCTACGTGTAAATATCTTCGTGGCGGCTAATAACGTGTAACATATATTATATCATAAAAGCAGAGACCTTTTTTGCCTTGTTTAGTTTGTACCTGGTAAAAAAAAATACAGAAGCTGAACGTTTTTCAAAATACAACTTAGAGCACATATCTGAACCCATTTCCATACTAAGAAATATATAACCCAACAGCAGGGGGAAAAACGGTGGTATAATCTTTATAATCTATTTTGTGACATTAGTTTGATATGGATTTGCTCGACCATCGGCCCAATGTTATAAATTAATTATCGAAGGCAAAGGAATGGTATGTGCTTCACAGATTCAGAGCGTGCTGACATTATGCACCTGTCTCTTCATCACTAAGTGCCGATAATTATTTACATATCGCCATGTTAAGACAAGGCTGTAATCATTATAGACATCATTTGACGATTGTGTAGGTTGTGAGGCGACATTATTGACCTACAACGATTAACCTGACCTCTGAATCCGGTAAACAGGACTGTTGCTATTCATGACACAGACTATATTACTCTTTGCATTGTTTAGCTGTGCTATTTGCCATTATAAATTGTTAGATTCTTTCCTTTTATATCCCTTTGTATCACATCAACATATGGGCCTTTCCTTAATTTTTCTCCTTTCCTTCTGGCCAAATTAATATTGCACGTTCCTTTGAATCTGGGATACTATGCCTCGGAAACTTGTGAAAAGGAGCCTTCGACAATTAGAAACTGGAAAGCAGAAAATGTCCTGTTTTTAAACACAAGAACTCAAAAAAACACTAGGCTTTCATATTCCGAGTAGTCTACTGATCTGGCTTTACGCGCAATATGTAATACATATCTATACAGAAAAATAATATTCCAACACATACTCTCATTTAGTACCTCATTGAATATACCCTGTTCATGGACCTGAAAGCGTGGGGTGAAAGATAACGTATCGCTAGAAATACATCGTGTTAGTCAAACCAGTTTGGAGTACAGGATAAATACAACTTTGTTTAAACGTATTTTATTCTCAAATTTACAGATTTTTTAGGTATATATAATATAGTTGGTTAGGATTGGGAAGAGGGCGATACCATATTTTAATCCCTCTGGCTGGAAAAGACGAGTACGCAAGACGATACTTGACACGTACAGAACACAAAAAGAAGAACGAGACATGGACAAGACAAACATATGGTGAAAAGAGTACCCAAAACTAAATAAATAATAAGAAGTAGACGACCGGCATACCTGAATGTCGGAATGTGTTGAGAAGTAAATTACAGCTGAGTAGTTAAGTTAATTTCAGATGTGGGTAAGAGGAATTGAAAAAGTAGATATTTGTCCACGTGCACAGACACCAGCACCGCTCCCACTGCCGTACCGGGAGGTGGCCGGAGAGAACCCTTGCCCAAGCGAGGGGAGGCCCGGCGCCGCGTCCAGCCACGAAGGAAAGATAAGATGTTCTATAAATAAATTAGCCAATACCCACTGGTTTAAAGCGACCAGTCGCTGAGATGAAATCATGAACAGCCAAGAAAATTTCAGTATTTTGAGAGAGCGAGCAGTCAGGCGAGCCGTATAACAGTGTTTGCATAGTAAATGGAGCAAGACATATAATTTCGGCATGAAGGTGAGATGGTGGTACAGTGTATTTTTGACATGAGGAGAAAAAGTGCCATGCATCCTCATTGGGTGCACCACATGAACATTTGGGTGAATCCTTTACACCAATTTTAAAAAGATGAAAATTTAAAGGGCTAGCGTCTAAACGGAAGCGTATGTGTTGAACAGCGAGAAATCTATTCCCTAAGTTGTATAATTCTGAACATTTAATATGTCTTATTATTTGTTTGGCTACTTTCGATTTGAATATATGGATGGAGGCCGAATTGCGAGTGTCAAGAGGCAGTTGGTTCCATAGCCTAACAGTTGAAGGGAAAAATGTTTTATCAAACGGGTCTGTGCGCGCTCTAAAATGTTGAAGGTCAAATTGATGCCGAGTTGTGCAGGTTCGACTGTCATTGGTAGAAGCGGTAATAACAGAACATACGGAATGAGGTACAAGCTTGTTCACCAATTTATACATAAGAGTCAGTTTAGATAATGTCCTTCGATCTGCCAGGGTTGACCACCCGATCTCTTCGTAAAGCTTAGCGTTACTTGTCCCTTGCATTGCACCAGTTACGATATGCGCCGCGTTTAATTGAATACTCTCCAGCTTCTCCTCATCTGCAACTGTACAGCCACTCCACACTGGACTGCCGTATTCCAAAATCGGTCTGATAAAAGAGATATAGATAGTTTCTAAGGTATGTCTCTCTAGAATGAATTTCAAGCTTTTCATAATATTGATCAGTTTACTAGGTTTACCAGTAATTTCGGTAATGTGGTCCGACCAACGTAAATCGGAGCGAATAGTGAGACCAAGGTGTTTATGTTTGCCAACATCTTCCAAAGTGTGACCTTGGAAAACAATTGACGGATGTTCGGGTGGATTGCTTTTCCGAGAAATAAGCATGGAGTCAGTTTTGGAAACATTCATTGTTACAAGCCAATCGTTAGACCATCGATCAAAATCTTGTAGGTCCGAGTTTAAAATATTGGCTGCAGTGATTGGGTCATCAACTGTCAGGTAAAGGGAAGTGTCGTCAGCAAACATTCTGATATTAGATCGGACAAGGTCCACAATATCATTTTGCAGATTAAGAACATCAGTGGACCTAACACTGAACCGTGAGGAACACCAGCGTTGATCTTGCCCCAGTTGGACGACTGACCTTGAATTACAACACATTGGTAGCGGTTGCTCAGATAGTCTGAAAACCAGTCAAGAAGATTTCCAGAAACACCAGCTTTCCTTAATTTAAATAACAAACCAGTATGCCAAACTTTATCAAAAGCTTTGCTAATGTCTAGAAATATTATGCGGACTTCCTTTTGTTGGTCAACAGCAAGACAAAGCTCATGGTAAAGAAGAAGCAGTTAGTTAATAGTTGAGTCACCCGGGATGAAACCAGATTGGTGAGAAGAAATAACTAGATTGAAAGAAGAAATTAAATACATGTTTGAATACTATTTTTTCAAACACCTTCCCTGCGCAGCTAAGTAGAGACATCGGTCTGTAATTGCAGCATTGATTTTCAGGACCTTTTTATGGAGTGGAGAAACGTTTGCAATTTTCCATTCAGAAGGGAACTGCTTCTCCACTCAGATGGCAGGTGCTGCTTCCTTCATAAGCTTGGCACTAATACCATCAGGACCAGAAGATTTCGAAGTATCAAGACTTGAAAGAGTGTCAAGAACTTCAGATTCTTCAATAACTAATGAATCAAGGTTGAGGGTCAACGATTTCAGGCAGAGAAGCTGTAGAGGAAACAACGACACATTGCTGAAGAAAAAACGTGTCAAAAATTTCAGCTTTGGACACATTGTCCGATGTAACTTTACCATCATGTAACAAAGATGGTACAGTGGTTGAATTATTTCGGTTCAAGAAGTGATTAACGGTGCGCCACCAGCATTTGTTTTTCTGGGCGTAATTATTTAAGTTTGCACGGAGTTTATTATTCTATTCATCTTCGGCAATTTTTAATTGCTCTTGATAATAATTCCTGAGCTGACAAAAGGAGGTCCACGCACCAATTTCGAAATTATATTTTTTAGCATTATCATATTTGCGTTTAACCTGGCGTTTGAGTAAACGAAGCCTGGAATTGTACCAAGGTAGATCGGATGGTCTCACCAATATACTTTTATTTTGAATACAATGAGTAGCAGTATCTAAAAATAGTCTAGACCAAGAATTACAACATGCATCAATGTCGTCGGATACAAAACACGAGTTCCCGTCGACCGCATGGAGACGATTCCTAAAGCTATCGAAATCCGCTTTGTCGTATTCCCATATATGTCTTTTGTATGCAGCTTCTTTTTTGCGACGAAATAGCAGCTTAGCCCACACGACAGAATGATCACAATTGGGAATCGGACGAAGCACACAAATTTCATGAAGATAATTGGGAATATTTGAAATTATTTGGTCAAGACAAGTGGCAGAATATGCAGTGACACGAGTGGGTTCATTAACAAGAAGATTAAGAAAGTTAGTTTGAGCAAAGTGAACAAGCTTGCGACCCTATTGAGTATTAAAGTCAGAATTTAAAATCACCGGATAGTAAAATATTGTGAATTTCTGTGTTACGCGCCGTATCAAGACTATCCTGGAGCTTATCCCAGAAAGAGACAGTGGAGTTAGGTGGCCGATACAGGACACCAAAAAGGAATTTCTTACTATTAATTCTGATTTCGCATCATAGACGTTCGATGTCTGCGATCTGTAAATCAGCACGCCGGTATACATGCAGGGCTGTAGAAACGTACAGTGCTACTCCAACGCCGACAGTGCCCACACGATCTCGTCGGATGATATCGTGGTAGCCAGTTAAACGGAGATTTTCCGTAGAAGAATTTGGAGAAAGGAACGTTTCAGACAAAGAGATTATGTCAAAGTCAGGTACAAGGTCCGAGCGAATGGATCGAAGTTTGTCGGCAGAGAGACTACGAATATTTGAATGACAGAATGAGACGTCACACAAATCATGACGAGGCCCAGGATTCATATGAACGTCGCCAGCTAAGATTAGTAGCAGCGCATTAATGGCAAGAATATGTTCGTATTTCAGCTTTTATCTACAGAAAAGAGTGTAAAAAACGTAATACGAAAGAAGCGACGTTTTCATTGTAGTCGAAATAGTATTCTGAATGAGAACTGCCAAGGAAATGTAAATAGAAACATATACGTAGAGATTGGTTATGAGACAGAATTCGTGAGGAATAATTTCTATTCCAAGGAAGGTACAAAACAATTGAGGGAAACAAATAGTATCACTTATAGCACGAGAGACACCTTTGAATGCCACAACGATTGTCTTGCTGAATACCATCAGAATAGTGTTTGAAGTTCAGTACGATATTTGGTCAAAACACAATAAGCACGAAAGCATAATCTTGATAATAAGTAACAATCTTTGATATATAGAAAACACAAGTATTGTTGATGAAGTACTATGTACTGAAATAAACGTTCCAAAATAAAGCCACTGTGCGCCGAGAGCCGCCCAAATGTCTGGAATGTGGATAAGAATACCACCAATGCAGAATCATATAAAGTAGATGTACCATTTAACTAATAATTCAATTGTACAAGAAATAATAATTGACAATATTTGGAGGGTGTTTGAAAGAATAGCTCGCAAACCTGACATCGACGCGTAAATAAGAGGCGGCGTGTAAACAATAGTCGCTCCAAAATTCGGATACAAGTAGTATATTGGATGGTAAAGTTAACAACTCCATTGAAATACACATATAAATAGGAGCAAAATACACATGATATTGTACATGACGTAATATGTT
>CAXHWN010000548.1:95000-97254 GCA_964020975.1 Hermodice carunculata
ATGTTAGTTAAGAACTTATACCATCACTCCTGTAGGTACATGCTGTCACTTTCCTCGTTGAAAGCGAAAAACAACTTTAAACCATGTTACATGTAGCAAAATCTCCCGTGAACTAATGAGGTACAAAATTAAATGAAAATAAATTTTGTAAGTTGTGACAATTGGCAGATGTCTCGTTAAAAACAAACGTTGGAAATTATAAAATCTAACTTGGCAGAATGTGATGCTTCTATGAAGTATTTAGGCATTCAATTCAGGAAATCATAAGCAGGGTGTATTCAAGTGAAGCAACATTTAAGCTTAAGGTCATCTGTCTCACATGTTGAATGTGGCGTCATCACGGTATTAATCGGGTATCATTTGATGACAGTCTATGCAAATGCTTAATGGCGCGCAGTCTATGGAAAAGCCCAATACAAGCATTATCACATGATCCAGCGGTTTGGCTTCTTGACACCAAAGAAAGCAGTACAATACAATTTGGCTCCCGCAATCAAGCACATATAAGCCACGCCTGCCTTGTTGGAGCACCTTTTCACGCCAATTTCGGACCATTTTTTCTACTATTTTGTTAAAAATCCTTCACAAAGGTACTAATTTTGTGAATAAGTGCCCTAGGAGAGGGTGGATTTTTGAAAAGTTGAGCCGTACACCCCCACCAAAAATTTGGGGAAGTTCCCCTCCCCCACCCCATGCTTTCTGGCGACCATGGACGAGTGCGGATGGCTGCCTCTTTTTAGGTTACTAAACTAAACAATAATTGCATGCTCTCACAGACTTGAGAACGGAGTGCCAAACAGACTTAAGTACTCGTATGTAGTATCATATTCACGTTTGTGTGAGAAAATCGTCGTGGAATTAGAAAATGTTTTCAACAGTGGCATGCATGCACCATGGCCACACCTGAAAGAAATCCATACCATGTTAACGGCTGCAGGTTTAGTCAAGGTGATACACAATGTAGACGACCACTGGATTGAAACTTTTTTTATGGGCTTACCCTTGATAATTAAGTTCACATCTTATTGGTGTAATTGGTAGCAAGCCATCATTACTTCCTTTCGGCTTACTTAAGAAAGCTTCATTTCGAAAGATTATCTGGTCAGCGTAAACGGATTTGAATCTGCACAGCTTATATCTATGACATGGACAGGGTGTTAGATTTTACGTTTATTCAGATGGACATTGCACTCTCTTGCTTGAAAAATGTGGAGTAATAAGTTGAAAAGATTGTCACTTTTAATCACCTGTCCAGGATTTCGTGGCATAGGTAAAGAGTTCAAAACAACATTAATCAATAGCAATCATTTGTTTTTGCTGGAAGCATTTCATAAGTGCTTACCCAAACACTGAAGTGTGCTTATATACCTCGTGGGGATGTAGTATCCGATCACATAATTATTAAAGTATGATGTGTCCTTTGTAAAAGGGTAGTTGTATCCAATAAAATTAAATTGTGTTGTAATTATTTTCATACGACGCTTTCTGGTGTCAGCACAACATGAAAGAAACTAAAAACCAAAATAGACAATACAAAACTATCGACTGCCGAAGATCGGCTAAGACATAAAGTTGTCAACAGGGAAATGTAAAGTTATTGTACTCAAGTACATAACACGCAGGCACAGGCGTGTGCCAGTGTCACATTGTACCAGGAACCGGATTCTATTTTCCAATGTAAACATTGGATGAGTGAAAGGAGCAGTTTAATCAGAAGAAGGATGTTATTTTTCACCTCGCTTATCTTGGTCACCAGGCACGGATGACGTGTGCAGTCAAGCAGGATCTTGGAGATAAGTGATTGCAATAAATAGAGCTGTAAGGTTCTCGGACTGTAGGGACTGGTGAGCAGCAAGTACAGGTAAAGCACTGAGAGTTTATGGGCAAATGCTTTTCTGTTCATTCTGATGCAGGGTTTGTCGCGGAAGAGAATGGAAACCATTTTGACACCGTTGCACTTTTTCAGCAGTAGTGTCCCGTTGGTCAAAAGCAAAACCTGTGCATATATATTATATGGTGTGCCTGTGTATGCAAATATGTGTACATTTAATTTACAAACCTGCAATTGGAAACTAAAGCCGCATTATATATATATATATATATATATATATATATATATATATATATATATATATATATATATATATATATATATATATACATATATATATATATATATATATATATATATATATATATATATATATATATATATATATATATATATATATATATATATATATATATATATATA
>CAXHWN010000550.1:0-63079 GCA_964020975.1 Hermodice carunculata
TTTCATAATTTTTTTTTTTTTAAATTGGAATAACTTTTCAAATTGACCTTACCCATCCACCCACCCGAAATTGGTAATTTAAAAAATTGACTCCCTGAGCAAAATCCAACTCTTGACCATTTTGTTATACTTCAATGGATATCTGAGAACCTGTTCATTAAAAAAAAAAAAAAAAAACATAACTCAACTATTGGAGTTGAGTGTTTTTATTAATACAGAAATGTACACATGAGAATTTTATACATAATAGGTCACTCACATAATGGTTTGATGGATGTTTCCCAGCTTTCCAGTATACACATGTACAAACTGAATATATTATAATTGCTAAATATACTTTTGAATTTTTTTGCTTTGTATTCCGGCCCCTTTTGGTTTGGTGATTTTCGACTTGAGGAGGATTGTAAAAAGACAGGCCTCAGAATTGGGGAAAAAATTGAAATATCATATTTTTCTTAAACCCACTCTCCCACTTATTGAAAAAAACATTCCAAATTTAAAAAAATTGACAATTATGAACAGCCCCTATGACTGAAATAAATTCACTTAATTCAAATGGAATCCCCCCCCCAATTTTTTTTGTAGATATCCAAGTTATTAATACAGTTATTTGTGCAAATTGTGCTTGCATCACCAACCTTTACACATGAATACATAATTCTACTTTACATGAAGTTTTTTTTGTCACATGTACATGCATGCCCTCAGAAAATCTTAGGATACAAATTTTACCTTTTTTTACCCTCTGGTAGAAACCCTAATTCAACAATGCGTGCCTTCATGCCTTTCTCACCATTAAAAACTGTGTTGACTGAATCCATCCTGAAAATAAGAAGTTTTGTTTGGTAACCATCTCTCTCTCTCTCTCTCTCTCTCTCTCTCTCTCTCTCTCTCTCTCTCTCTCTCTCTCTCTCTCTCTCTCTCTCTCTCTCTCCTCTCATCTCTCTCTCTCTCTCTCTCTCTCTCTCTCTCTCTCTTCTCTCTCTCTCTCTCTCTCTCCATCTCTCTCTCTCTCTCTCTCTCTCCCTCTCTCTCTCTCTCTCTCTCTCTTCTGTTTTTGTGTTTTTAACATGTCTAGTTTTGATTTTCATGCATTTACAAATTACACTTTCTTTATTTTTCCATACAATGTATAGCTGATGCACAAGCACCGTAGTATTATATAGACCTAGGCATATTTCTCTTTTCTCCTTAATCTCTAGGTTTTTTGTTATTGCGATCTTGTAGTTTTTGCTATTTTGATATTTTTTAAAAAGCATTTTTTTATAACCTGGCATGCACGGACTAAACTTGTGCAACACTGCCAGTGCTGTGTCTTTTTGCATCCAATTCTGCATTTCATTTTATATATATATACATACATACATATATGTTAAAACTCTTTCGAGAGATTTTTATCTTTCTCGTCAGATTATATTTAATTGTTTTCTTTCTTCTCATATAAACTGCAGGAACCTTTCTGTCATAGGCCTAGTGATATAGTTACGATAAGATTCACTTTTAGGCCTACTAAATTGCCTGTGTATATTTAGGCCTAAGTTTACAGATTGTTCTGTGATGGTACTAGTGTTACAAATATTATTAACACGTTGGCTACCACAAATGCTGGGCGGCAAGCCTAGCCCTAGGCTACCTGGCTGTAGAGACTCGGAACTTCCAAGTTGCCGAGTGCCAGTGGTGACCACCATTTATTTGGTCACATTTGTGGCCTTTTCCGGTTTTCGGTTGATTTAACCTTTCCGGGCTTACTTTGGGTTACTTGGATCAAATTTTCCTATTCAATACCTTTATAGTTGTCAAAACATAATAATTTACTTTGTGGCGTATAAGTGACTGGTACGTCTGCAGATCAGGCCTACAATGTTCTATGTCAAGACTCAATGTTGTGCTTGACAGTGGCACACGCTTGCTGCAGCAGCTCCAACAATAAATTGCGACAAGTACCCGATGTACCCAACCGTTGCAAACTCGCGGTAAAGTTATGATGATCAGAAATTTGTAAAAATGATATGGGATTCTGGTATACTTCATTTATTTCTGTTTGATGTGAGTCTAGGAAACACATCACTTCATACTACAGGCCTAGTGCTTATTTAGATAGTCATATCGTTCACTGTTTATAGCTCATGATGATCTGATCATCTGTTAGGCATACATTGATTCCATGCTTCTTTGTTTCAAAATGGATGCCGCTATAGATGATACCCATGTGCTCAGCAGAGATACAGAATTCACAACTTTTCTTCTACGAGGGTTCCTGGAGAGATATTGTAAGAATTCTCTACCAATAACTGATTGATAAAATATGAAATATGATATTACTTACCACCTTCTGGTTGGATAAAACTTAAATTTCCCGTCTTCGTACTTAGAGATGATGTGCTGCTGCACCGAACAGTTGCAAGTCTACCGCCAACTGGTTTCACGGCCCGGGGTTTCACATGACCTTTCTGATATATATGTTTAACAGACTTTCTTGTAAAAAGTACAGATAATTTCTGTATTGTATGGAAGTACATATTTATTCTGTAAAATGTGGTACTTACAGATATTTCCTGTAATACAGGATTTGCAGGAAATGTCTGTGTCTAAATACTGATTAAATCTGTATATGTTACAGAATTTTCTTACAGTGTAGGAACACTTCTTGGAACACCAAAACTTCAATTTGTTCAAAAGGTTGCCCTACATTTTTTCTTCATAGTTTAAGAATTTTATGTTTTTCGCTTATTCATTCTCTTCTCCAAAACCGTCACTCAAATTGCTCTGAAAATATGTAGAACAGATGGCTTAATGGGCTATAGGAAGCTTCACCTCTTACAAGGCTTATAACAAAGATTATGCTCAGGAGAAGTATTGTGATGATTAAAGATTCAATGTCCTCGTAAGAAAGGATATTTCATTCAAATACCAGCTTCCCGATGTTTCAGAGAAAACAAATGGTTCAGGTCAAAAGTTTCCCCCTTAAACGATGTCATACAAGAAATGTGACATATATATATATATATATATATATATATATATATATATATATATATATATATATATATATATATATATATATATATATATATATATATATATATATATATAATCAGTATGTAACCCTCCTTCTTTGTCTTTGGTCAGTGTTTTCTTCAAGATACTTTCTTATATATTTAATCACACGTTGCTCAACCAAATCTTATCCATACAAGCACTGGCCGAAGAGCTAAATAGACCTAGTAAGTATGGAATATATCCAATGAAAATACCAGCCAAAGTATCTGTAGCTTCTCGAAACAAATCGGTCGTGTGGTGGAACTCGATCAGACAGGTCATTGAATAATAAACGATCAAGCTTAGGACTGTTAGCTTTGCGCTCGCCAGAAAGACCTGCACACGCAGAGGCTTTTCCTTTTCTACCACATAGTAAAACAATTTCCTGGGTATTCCTGGCACATTCTGGTAACTGTGGTGATTCAAAAGTGGCTGGTACCTTTCACGCTGATGCTCATAACCATATGTAGCCTTATACCAGTCAGTGTCTATCAATTTTTTTGCCCCGTCTACTGTGTCAAGCAACAGACGTTTGTAGCACTCCGTCACCCCAATCAGCGTGGACAGGCGTAAGTCATGATGGTAACGACCATGATCACATACATTAAGCCCTTGTTTGGCTGAGCAATAACACCCATGTATGTGAAAGCTACCATGGAAGATAAAAAAGTAAAGCTCGTTATGAAACATACGAGAAGAAGAACCACAATGCATGAGCAAAAGAAACAAAATGATACATATTATTGTGGCAAAAAAAAATCCAATGGCGTGCCCGAAAGATTGAGACCCCCAAAAAGACTGATCGACGATCGACTTAGCGGTGTGTGAAATATATGCTTTAAAGCTTGTTGACAATAAATAAATAACAGTATGCCATAGTAGCCGATAAAAAGAGCCAGTTCACAACACATGAATATCAAGTGGACCGGTAATGAAAATAGGCAGAACTATGACACACAAGGGTGACCACAAGAGGCGTGTTCTTCACGGTCTCGGCCACTGCACTATATGCTATCTTGACTCGGTTGACCCAAACACCAAACCACATCAGCCAGAATTTGTAATTGAAAAATAGGTAGAGTTGTGCTGTCATGAGTGTTCCGATGAAGCTGAAGGTATACCTTGGGTTTAAGGTCACTGCACTTAATCGCTCTATCGTCGGAAAACTTAAACAAAAATAATTCTTACTGTCTTCTTTTTTCCTCCAGAAAGCTGCCCTTAAAAGAAAAGTTGGTAGACATTTTGGAAGTGAAATCAACAGTCCCCGCAAAGAAAGTATATCATGTAGCTTACATACAGGCCACCACCAATATATTCACTGTTTTTCAAGGCAAGAATAAAAGCCGAAAGGGATACACAAGTCTCCCACTGGAATATTATACAGCATATTGTCTTTTATCTCTTGTCTTCTATATTGATAGTAAACGATGATCCTAGTGAGGATAACAATTGTGGAGAGCGGCAGCAACGATGAGTCTGCGGAGTCGGGAGACACTGACAGATGATGAATTATAGTTGACAATCAATGTGATAAATCTACCCAGTCCTATAGGTATTTCTCCAACGTACACCCAATCCCTCATATTCCTTTCAGGATTTTCGTCTTCCTGCCACAGGATGCTCGGCCGGGAGGTGTATGTGTCGCCAAGCATATGTGATGCTCGTGTCGGTCCACTCTCATGGATCTGCTTCTGGTCAGGCAGAACTGTAACACCAGTGGTGAGTAGAAAAAACAGTAAAACGCCGATGATTTGAGCAACGACCATCCATCTGGTCTGTCTGTAGTTGACAGGATTTTTACTTGGCCTTAATCCACCACGACAGCGGAACCCAATGTAATCTCTACTTATGCCTGTGAGGTGAGTGAAGTAATACCAGGCAGGATTTTCTTTGTATATATCAAAGACGATAGTATGGCAGAATAATGAGTGTCTTTGAAATGATGTGTTCTCTACCAGCTGTTGGAGGCTCTTGGTCAAGGCAATGTCCGTCATATTATTGCCGATGACTACAGGACAGTCCGTAGGCTGAACCAGAATTGATGTAGTTATATTGTGCTGAGTGTCAAGCCCCAAAAGACCGAAGGAAAATATGTCACAGTCGCTCTGATACGCAGTCATTGGGTTGTTAACGATAGCTTCACTTTCAGATGCCCATACCCAGCGCAGAGGTTGAAAAACATCACGATTGTTAGCAACTGTCGCATTTTGGAAATTCAAATTCAGGTAAGGTAAAATATGTTGATTTCTTGCTATCGTTGTGATACCGTTGAAAAAAGATCAGTGGACTCCTTGTGACTGTGAAGTTACAAGCGGGTGCCAAGGGGCTCTCTGGCGTTTCTCGACCGTCACTTTGCCATCTGCGAATCGGCATCTCTTCGAAAGCAAAAATTATCCACAATGTTGTACTAGCACCAGCAACAATATCAACTGTCCAAGTAGTTTGCAGCAGGGATAGTCCAGCAGACATAGCGCCATTGAGGACAGAGTGTTTCTCTTCCATGTCGGCCTTATGCGTGGATTTGTTAAACACCAAAAAGAACTGAAACGCTGATATTTTTCAAACATCCTTTGTGGCACTGTGTGGGTGCGGCTCATTGAGATCATTTACAGTCAATATGTAGCATATTGCGGCAAGGGTAGTCCATAAGTTAATTTCCTTATAAAAGTGCCTTGATTCTATTGATAAAGTGTGTTTACGTTTATGCTCTAAGGTCATCAGTAACAAGTGCACACAGCAAACTAGGAAAGATGATTTGCTGCATAGCAAATCAGTGTGTGTGTCTTCAAAGCATATTGGCATGGCAATGTACAACGGTTCCATAACATAGGAGTAGAAGTTGGAATGGCATCTCTATCTATTATAACTTTGAAGTTATTCAAGATTCAAAATTTCTAATTGGTGCTATTTAGCATAATTTAAATTGCTACAACTTTTATTTTTAATTCATTAGGTGCGCAATGGTCAACAACCCCATAGTAGAAGTTGAAATGACATCTCTATCGATTATAGTGTTGAAGATATTCAAGATTGAAAAATTTGAATTCTGCTAATTAGCATAATTTAAATTGCTAAAACTTTTGTTTTAGATTCATTACATGTGGAATGGTCAACAACCCCCTAGTAGAAATTGAAATGACATCTCTATCTATAATAGTTTTGAAGATATTCAAGTTTTAAAATTTCCAATGCTACTAATTAGCATAATTTAAATTGCTCTAACTTTTGTTTTAGATTCATTACATGTGCAATGGTCAACAACCCCTCGTAGAAGTTAAAATGACATCTCTATCTATAATAGTTTTGAAGATATTCAAGTTTTAAAATTTCAAATGCTGCTAATTAGCACAATTTAAATTGCTACAACTTTTGTTTTTAAATTCATTAGATGCGCACTGGTCAATAACCCCCTAGTAGAAGTTGGAATGACATCTCTATCTATTATACTTTTCAAGATATCCAAGATTTAAAATTTCAAATGTCCCTAATTTGCATAATTTTAAACATCTCCATTCCTCTGTATAAAACGGTCAAACTCCTTGTATGGAGGTACAATCATGCCAAGTTTGGAGTTTCTATGTTTTATAGTGTCCGAGAAAAGTGTCGGACAAATTTGCTGGTAAAGAAGAAAGAAAGAAAGAAAGAAAGAAAGAAAGAAAGAAAGAAAGAAAGAAAGAAAGAAAGAAAGAAAGAAAGAAAGAAAGAAAGAAAGAAAGAAAGAAAGAAAGAAAGAAAGAAAGAAAGAAAGAACTCGAGGAAAAACAGAAAAGTGTGTGTTGACACACACACTTTAATGACATCGAGATTTCTTGTTCCCAAAGAGTGTTTGATTTTCGAATTTACACATCATAGTGTGTCATTTCAAAAATTAAACATGTTGAGGAAGTAAACTTAATTTTCTCATACGGTTCATGTTATTTGTGCAAAAACAGCTGTCCTTTGTGCTCTTGCGTCATCGAGTGAGGAATACAAGTGCAATCTCTAAAATTTATTGAATGCATTTTGATATACAATATTTAATAACAGTAATTTAAAAGATATAAGGGCTATGTCATTAAAATTATGACCAAATTATCTACATACACAGCGGAATTAGAAAATGGGGCAATCAACCGATCATCTGAGCAAATTAACAATGAGGAAATATTAGGATGATTATCTTGGTACACAATCTAGGTTAAGCAAACAGAATGTGTTGTCAGGTAAAAAATCAATAAATGATGTTTCCAATGAAAAAATATTTTACTCTGTATCCACAGAAATGATTTATTTTTTACATAAAAAGTCTTTCCAAATAAACGGTAGTAAAGGCAAAACATAAACAGCAATCTGAAATGAGGCAAAAATTTAATATGGACCACCAATATGTCGAATCCTACTTCAGACAATTTACCTAGTAACTCTCATTTTCCACAATCGAACCGAGGACCTCAGAAAATTAATACATCATTCTCGATTAACAGTAATCAGCAGACACGACCCAATTTCGTTGAAATGTCTTAAATATTTGTCTCCATGAGCAAAACGTAAATTGTCAATTCTTGACTTGTATTTGTGTCTTTTGTCGAGAACCACTTCCTAGTAGTCATCACCATATTCCGCAGTCCGAACTCTTTACTCTCCATAAACTAACCTGTCACTGTCTGACCTATATACATGTAGAAGTAATATTGTCCATATTGCACACGTTCCTCTGTAGAGTTTTGACATAGGCTGTTTTAGCACAAATAAATTAAAAGGTCTTCAGCTGGTAACTACTCAGAACATGTTTTGGAGCCTATATAGATTTCCAGAACCATTGGTTTGGGTCATTGATATGTCGCTTTATAGTGGAATTTTACGTGACAAAGTTGAAAATTGCAAACATGTTGTCATTTCAAGAAATGTTTCACGACAATCAAATGAACTACTGGCCCTTACTCTTCTTCCTGCTCCCCCGACTTAGCCGTCTGTTATCAACTGTATCTTCATGTTTCTTCATATGAGTTATTTGGGAAAAGTCAAGATGTTTTTAAATGGCTACGTTGCGCAGAAACAGCTGCTCTTGAAGTTACAGACAATATGCCATGTCAATACATTTGAAGGATCCGAAGTGGCTCGAAACTAATTTCCTCAAAAGATGGTAACATGTTTTATGTCATATTGGAGCTAACTTAACTGGCAAGATAAGCATGCTTCGGTCATATGCCGCGAAAATAATTGGGTGCTGACCCAGTTACCTGATGTATCGGAAACCGTGTTCCGAACACCCGCCAAAATGGTGTATCACACACGTGTGTTCATGGGGTCTATTCCTTTGCAGAGCTATGATTTTGGTTTCTGAAAACAGCAGTTAGACATGGCACTTTTTCTGCATTTAACAGCAGAGTAACCCTTAGTTTTCATTAAGCTTATAAAAGTACTAAATGGCGACCATGCGACAACAGATATTTAGAATGCCAAAAGTGGCTGTAGGCCTCTCTCTCTCTCTCTCTCTCTCTCTCTCTCTCTCTCTCTCTCTCTCTCTCTCTCTCTCCTCTCTCTCTCTCTCTCTCTCTCTCTCTCTCTCTCTCTCTCTCTCTCTCTCTCTCTCTCTTCCTCTCTCTCTCTCTCTCTCTCTCTCTCTCTCTCTCTCTCTCTCTCTCTGTATTTGTGTGTGTGAGTGAACAATCGCTAAGTTTATTCGACGATGAAAAAACGGCAATGTTTACCTAAGGACTGATACATGCATGGACGTATGATGATTCCAATGCACGGACAGGAAATTTACATGATTTTGTAGCTGAACCCGAACATCAGGCATTATACCTGGATCCGCGCATTGGTCCAATCAGTCTTTACAACTCCCAACCAAACCCCGTGTAAACCCTGATGCGATTATCAACAGCTATGGTAGAAATTTAATCGAGTTTTGTAAGCAACAGGCATGTATATTATGAATGGTAGATGTGACGATACCGATGTGTACACCTGTTTTGTTTCCCAAGGTAAAAGCGTTGTAGATTATCTATTGACTAACATGTACAATCTCACCATTTTACAAACTTTCAATATCTACCCAAAGAGGGCTGAGTCTGACCACTGCCAACCCAGGTACTCATCAGAATTAAACATTGCAGATAACACAACCAAAGCAACAAAATATGGGAAAGAAGAACCCAGATATAGGTATAAGTGGAATCCGCAAAATGTCCAAGGTTTTATACACAAACTAAAAAGTCAGGAAACACAAGTATTGTTATCTAGTTTTGAGTGAAGATTGACAGTTGGAGAAGAGGTAGATGTTGTTTGTGGCAAATTTTATTACTACTGGCAACTTACCTTCCCCCGTAACGCCTGGTTTGAGAATCAGTGCAAAGAACAAAAAAAAACCAAAAAAAAAAAAAACCGACAAGTTAACAACTTCCCTGAACACAATGACATCTCAACAACTAAAAAATTAGCTAGAGTACAATCAATTAGTGAGCGAGTACAAAAGAACTATAATAAGAAAGAAGAGTGTTTATAAACAGAAAAAAAAAATGCAGAACTTACTAAGTTCCAACCCCAATGAATATTGGAATTTCAAGAAGGGTTTAAAATGAAGTGTGGGCACATAAAATAGCGATATTAGCCTAGAAGATTTTGTTAAATGTTATGAAGAACAAAACATTCCCCCATGCCAGACTACTATGAACATGAACTGATGAAAGAGGCTGCCCAACTCATTGATAAATACAAACTCAATATTGTTGAGTGTCACAAAGAAGTCATAGATGAAATTCTAAACCAGGAAATACAGAGGAAGGAAGTACTTTGCCAACTTGACAAATTAACATCTGGAAAGACGTGTGTCCTAGACGGAATAGGCATGGAATTTTATAAGGATGTCGGGATAGAAATTGTGTCGCATATCCCTGCATTGTTCAATTATGTACTCAGGGAGGGAGAATATCTGACACAGTGGTCTGAGGGCATAATCGACCCGATACATAAAGGTAATTCTAAAGATAATCCTGACCATTACAGGAAGATTACGGTAACCAATGCCATGAGTAAACTATTCGAAGCTGTCCTTAATAGCAGACTATACTACAAAAACACTGTATTTAATGAAGATGACCTGTATCAATTTGGATTCTCCAAGGATAGTTGAACCACAGATAGTATGTTTATTCTTTCCAGTTTAATCAACAAACAGAAAATGAAGGGCCAGGCTCTATACACCTGTTTCATAGATTTCTCCAAGGCCTTTGACTATGCCAATCATTACGCCCTGCTTTATAAATTACACCAACGTTGGATTGGGCCTGTGGAAAAAATCCTCATAAGCATGTTCAGTAAAGCAAACTGTTGGGTCAAATGGGACAACAATCTAAGTGATCAAATTAAAACTGAATTTGGAGTACTACAGGGAGGTATCCTCAGTCCCATACTATATACAGAGTACCTCAGTAACATTGGGACATATTTGGATGACCAGAATAGTGTTTTATTAGGAGAACGGCTAATGTTGTGCCTGCTTTACGCAGATGACCTAGCTATATGTTCAGATAGTGCTGTAGGCCTGCAGAAACAATTGAACTGTCTACTCGCTTTTTGTAGAAAATGGCATCTACTCGTAAACCTGTTGAAAACAAAAGTGCTGGTGTTCAAGAGAAGTGTCAATGACGAATTTTATTATGATGGTCATCAAATAGAAAAAAAAGATCAACACAAGTATCTCGGTGTTTTGTTTAACACAAGAAAAAATGATCATTTGGCCACAGCACAAACATACCTTGTTGAACAGGCAAACAAGGCCTTTTACCATGTCTATAAACTAGCTTACCCAGTTGTCGGAAAGTTAAGCTCACCATTAGCCTTCAAAATGTTTGATAGTCAAATAATGACAATATGAAAATATGGATCAAACCCGCAAATGCAATTGAAAAATCCAATTAAAATTTTTGAAGTCCAACCTCAAGGTTAGAATACAGACAAATACAGAAGTTGTATTTGCTGAAACTGGTAGATTGCCAATCCATATTCGACACCAAACCAAAGCTCTGAAATGTTGGATAAGAATTTTACAATTCCCCGATCACCACCCAGTTAAGCAGGCATACAATGATCTGCGACACTTGGACTCTCTCGGGCAAAATAATTGGTGCACCGAAATAAGAAAGATACTCTACAAACTGGGCCATACTAATGTGTGGAACGAACAAAACATTGATACCTGTAGCTCTTTTGAAATTTCTGCACAAGAAAGTTTTAAAAAACCATTTTATGGATGATTGTAAGAGTAAAATAACAACACAGGACACCAGCGGCAGATTATCAACTTATCAAATTTTTAAAACTCAATTTCTAAGTGAAATATATCTTTGGAAGATAAAAGACCAACGTTACAGGACTGCACTCTCTCAATTCCACTTGAGTTCCCACAACCTTGCCATTGAAACAGGCCGGCACGCGAGACCAAAAATACCCCGTAGTGAGCGAAAATCCGCAAAGTGTAACACTGGATGTATAGAAGATGCACTTCTTATTTGTCTACCCTAGGCATACTAACACCAGACAGGAACTCCTCAATGCAATAGAACCTCATATCCCAAACTTTGAAATCCTCTCCCTTGGAAATAAATTCGAGTCCATATTGATGTCCCATGAACCTTTATGTCTAAACCGCCTGGGAAAGTAATTGTATCATGGGTTTGATGCAGATGATACAGGTAATAAATAATAAGTCTAAGTTACTGCGGTCCCTTATACAATTGATAAATCTAATATAAGTTGCTCCAGTCCTGCCAGGAATGTGGG
This sequence comes from Hermodice carunculata, assembly GCA_964020975.1. Lineage (NCBI taxonomy): Eukaryota > Metazoa > Annelida > Polychaeta > Eunicida > Amphinomidae > Hermodice > Hermodice carunculata. The sequence continues at coordinate 11,803 of CAXHWN010000550.1, forward strand.
TGGCCAAATTTACAGGTTCACTATTTAAGGATGTGTGTCATCTGCATTAAACCCATGATACAAATACTTTCCCGGGCTGTTTAGACATAATGGTTCATGGGACTGTAGCAGCTTAGACCTATTATTTGTCTCAGGGACTGCAGCAACTTAGACTTATAATTTGTCTCAGGGACTGCAGCAACTTAGAATTATTGTTTGTCTCAGGGACTGCAGCAACTTAAAATTATTATTTGTCTCAGGGACTGCAGCAACATAGATTTATTAGCTGTTACAGGGACTGCAGCAATCCATTTTTTTTTAAGATCTGTCCAAATGTCTGTAGCTGTGTAGCTGATAGTGATGCTACAGACAGAACTAAAGATTGTATGACAGTGGTGCTGTTGTTAAGTACATGTATTTATATTTAGTTTGACTGTAGTGGTAGTAATACCTGTATCTTACTGTATGTTTCTGTTATATCCGTCCGAATATCTGTAGCTGATAGTGATACTACAGGACCATAGAATACTTGTCAGTGGTGCTGTTGTTAGGTTCATGTATTTATATATGTTCAGTTTGAACGTAGCACTTGTATCTGACTCTATGTTTCTATTATTCTAAATGATTGTATTGCATTGATTAACTATTGCTCTGAACGAGTGTATTAATTATCATGTATGACAAATAGGTCAGCATTGACATTGATGGTTGTCAATACAATTACTTACATAGACATGGTGGTGTATTATACAATAGTTTTCTTGCGTGATTTTAGTTGCTGAAAATGGCAGCTAAAATGACGGGTGGTAAGGGGTTTTCGGTAGTACCTTACTAGACATTTTTGTTTGCCGTACTCACGTACTGGAATTCCTTTCCACTACCGTACTTCGTACCAACAATTATTTGTACATTTTCTTATATTCCGCATCTTGTACTAGGGCAAAATTGTTATTTGTACCAGGACCCCCCCCCCCCCCAAAAAAAGAAACCAATTAATGCAACAATTATAGCATTTTCAATCCAATAACTAACTCGCCCCCCCCCCCCTCCAGAATTACGCACTCTCCAGTCTCAGTCAGACCCGGCTCCTGAATTGCAAGGTAAAGCGGTTATCATCATCGGCCCCTAGGCACCCCAATGATTACAGGCAAGTTCAAAAGCCAGAAAATTATTCTGTATCGGGGGATTTTGATGCAGATTTGAACTATCAGAGACCAGTTACTGTCCTTTCAGAGAATAGGCAGCAACATGTCGACATTTGATCGAAAATGTTACCGAAAATGTGGTCCACAGAGTAGTTCAGAGCAATACCAACTGTCGTCACAAATGTGGGTTCCTTCCGCACATTCTTTCTTTCTTTCTTTCTTTCTTTCTTTCTTTCTTTCTTATTTCTTTCTTTCTTTCTTTATTATGCCCTCCTCCTACCAGAGGAGGGGCATGTAGTATTCGCTTCTTTCTTTCTTTCTTTGTTTCTTTCTTTCTTTCTTTCTTTCTTTCTTTCTTTCTTTCTTTCTTTCTTTCTTTCTTTCTTTCTTTCTCTCTTTCTTTCTTTCCTTCCTTCCTTCCTTCCTTCTTTCTTTCTTTCTTTTTCTTTCTTTCTTTCTTCCTTTTTCTTTCTTTCTTTCTTTCTTTCTTTCTTTCTTATACCCCCTCTCCTACCGGAGGAGGGGCACATAGTAATCACTTATTCGTGCATCCTTACGTTCCTACGTCCGCTTCTCGTGCCCTGTCTATGATTCACTTGTCCTTCAATTTAGATTAATGAAACGTTACACACTGGTGCATCTGGACATAAGGGTGTGTCATATACCGAAAGTAGGTCACTGGCTTAGGTATCTGGGTCACAGTGACATATTCTTGTAAAATCGTGTCTGGGCTGTAATTCCTTTACTATGTCAGTCAGGTCAATGCAACTTTACACACAGATAAGTCTATATATAAGGGTTTGTCATGTGCCAAACATAGGTCACTAGGTCAAGTATCTAGATCACAATGACATATCCTTATAAAATCGTGTTTGTAGTATAATTCCTTTACTATTTAACTTAGTTTCATGCAACTTCACACACACGTTGACCTAAAGGTGTGTCATGAAACTTAAGTAGGTCATCAGGTCAAGTATTTGGGTCTTGGCTCTATTATATTTCATGTCCAGCCTGTAATTCTGTCGTCCTTCAAGTTATATTTGTGAAACTTTACACACAAGTGCATCTAGACATAGGGATGTGTCCTGAACCCAAAGTTTGTCGAAATGTCAAGTATCGGGGTCACGGTGACATATCGTTGTAAAATCATGTCCAGGCTATAATTCCTTTACTATTTAACTTAGTTTCATAAAACTTGACATACACATATATCTTGACCTAACATGAAACAAAAGTAGGTCACCAGGTGAAGCATCAGGAGCTGGAGTGTGTCATGCATAAAAGTAAGTCACTAGGTCAAGTATCTGGGTCACGCTGACAGCCTATTTTCATTGACTAATTTCTTTCCAAAATGACACCTGTGATTTTCAAAGTCATAAATGAGGCGAGGGGGGCATGGATCAAGAGATCTCTGATTTCCTTTTAATTTATAATAATTCATCCTTCTTTTTAAGTTTTGTTTGGCCCTCCCTGCTCTGGCCTTAAGCTATGTATTTATTCACTCTCATTAGGAGTTATATTTTTCAATGACACCGTCAAACACAAAGTTTTTTTTAAATATGGCATAAATTATATTCTACAACACAATGGTCCCCAATGGACAAGAACATGATTAATATGCATCATCTAAAAACTCAAAGGGCGAGAGGTGCGGGCAGGACCACAAAAAATGGATTGCTCTGCCATTGATACCCTGCAAATGACCATTTTTGTTTACCTTCGTAAAGTAACGCTTTATTTTTTTCACACCATGATATGTTTGAGATTGTCTGCTCATTTTCTTTCTTTTTTTTCCTTGTCGTCAAAGTAACTCTTAATCAATTTGATTCATATGATAAAAGAAAGGCGAACTTCTTAGCAAAGTTGCATGTTGTGTGCAGAGGGATGTACGTCTGGCCCTTATTTTTTATTCTACTGGGATTAGAACTATTTCCAATATTACTTTTGTAAGAATATAAAATATGAATGGAGCGGTTTTTGTATAGGTTTAATGGCATAGTACGGCAGATACACAGTGTTCTTCAAATTAAAAAAAAATCTTATTTTTCGAAGCAGCATAAAAACATGGACACAATTTTGTGTATTGTTAAACGCAAATGTAAAAGTGATTGCTGACACCTATTATAGATATCGATATACCCGAGTTCACACATAGCAAAAGCCCGTTGTGCTCAGATAGATCAAAGAGAGGAGAAGAAATTAGTAGCTATGTGGTTGATTTAGCATTGCTCTGCTCGTGCGACAATATCAATCACGAAACAATGAAATTGTCGGGTATATAACTCTCAGGACACCTTCCACCATAAGCAGAGTCCTGGTAACCGCTTGTTATATTTATAAAGCATGTTGCCAAAACGTTGACAGCAGTCAATTTTATAAGGTTTAAAGTAGATCAATTGAGATGAAGCTGGGAATCCCTGCCTGTTGTTGTATAAAAATTGTGTTATTGTTGGTTGACATTTATGAACATATTTTTCTTTGTTTATTTGTTTGTTTGTTTATTTGTTTACTATACACTTGCAACCCGGAGGTTGGATAGCAATACATACATGATGTATAATATTTGTGCAACAACAAAAACCTAGGTAAAATTGTCAAAGTGTGGTTCAATAGTTCATGTACAGCAAGTAGTAAAAGAAAATCATGAAAACGTCACTCTTAGTTAAAAAGTCCATATTGCACGAAATAATTTTTAAAATGTTTAGTTCTTACTTTTGGCAGGGGAAGGGGAGGGTGGTTCCTTATGTTGTATCTTATATCATGGGGTTCAGGGAGCAAATTATTGAGTCTATTGGATGACACAGTCATTGCTTTGAAGATGGATCTGCATATTTCAGATCTTCTATCTGCCAGGGTTAGAATGTTCAAGAATTTAAAAGCACAAAGGTATGGTAGGTCAGGTTGGATGATCCGCAAGGCGCGTTTCTTAATGTTCTCTAGTTTGTTTTGTTTGAGTCCTCCAAGGTGAGAGAGGTATGACACACGGGATCAGCATATTCTATGGTATGTTGTATTATAGAGCACTACAAGGTAAGCAGATCTGAAGAGTCTAGATCAGCACGGCGTAGGTTCTTCAAAAAATAAAGTCCACTGGAGCCTTTACCGTAGATGTAAAAAGTATATAATCAGACCAGGTGAGAGAATCATTTATAATAACTCCGGATAGTTTGGTTACCTTTACTCTTTCTAACTCTGCTCCATTCAGAGCTAACGGTGCAACTTCTGGTTGTTTCTTATGAAAGCAGATTAGCATATCTTGGTTTTCTTGGTATTTAATACCATCTTGTTTTGAGTAGACCAGTCTTCACAGTAATCGAGGTGGGTTTGCATGTTGCTTGACTCATCTTTCTCAATGAAAACAGTCAAAGACGTGCTATACACAAACTTGTGAGATGGACAGTCTGGGTTTAGATCGTTGATGAGGATGACGAACAGAAGCGGTCCTAACCAAGACCCACAAAGACACTCAGTTAGATCTATTCACACACTTCCTCACCAATCCTTGCACGTTGCTGGCGATCCCTGAGGAAAGCAGCTAGTCATCGAATGATCACAGTAGATTGTCCAAGATCTTTGCATTCCTGCAGGAAGTTGGTGTGGTCAATGTGGTCAAAAGCCTTTCTGTAGTCTAACGTGACCACATGTGATGTTTTTCTATGCTGCATCTAACTATCTTTGCACCAGGTCAACTAATGCCGTTTTTGTTGATAGTCCTTTGAGGCCGCCAAACTGGGTTCTGTCTTACAGTGGCTCGTTTCGGTCAAGAACTCACTTGCTTTCTATGCTTACCAAAAGTTTTGACAGCACAAATGTTAATGAGATGGGTTGCAAGTCCGTTTGAATTGCCTGTGGTGGTGTAACTTTAGGGATGGGATGACGTCGGCAGATTTCCATGTTTTAGGCACAAAGCCTTCACGGATGGATGCAATGAAAATTGCAGCCACAGGGGGTTCTTCTATGCGACAAAGGTTGCCAACTAAAAAATAAACTTGAAATTAAGAAATTGTGAAGACAGAGGAATGGAGCAATGATCTCTTACTTCAGACGAAGCTCTCAATTTAGAGAGACTATGTCAATTTTACAAACGCGAACGTAACAGTGTGGTTAGTGTACCTATAAGACCGATCAGAGTTTCCTTTGCCAAAAACATGTTTCGAATTTGATTCAAATGACAAGAATCCTATAGAGGTGATGGAACCTGAGTAAACGTTTGGGTTTTGGGGTTTTTTTTTTTTGGTTTTTTTTTTTGTTTTGTTTTTTTTTTGCCCCTAAATCTCCCTGTCTGTTCCTCCTCTTCTCTGCTTTTCTGATCTTTAGGAAAATGTCTTAATATTTGTCCAGTCTTTAAAAACAATGACAAGGAAATCAAAGAAAATCACCGTCCAATTTCACTTTTGTCTAATGTTTCAAAGTGTATGAACCTCTAATGTATAATGTATGCGTCATGAGCTTTGGACCCCCACATCTCTGGCTTTAGAGCCAATGCTTCTAGTATTAACCAACAATAATATACTTCATGATATTGATAATGTGCTCAAGCTTAGACATGAGACACAAATGACAATTCTTGATATCTCTTAAGTCTTTGGCCGAAGCTGGCATGAGTGACTTCTCTTCGAATCGAAACCGTATGGTATTGAACAACCTCACTTAGGTTTGATATATGTTTATTGGTCAAATCGTTTTCGGTGAATTAATATTGGTATCCTGTCCTCCGATTGGTACCGATTGAAGCGAGTGTTCCCCAAGGACCAATCGTTGGTCCCCTGTTGTTTTAAGCATACATTGAGGTTATGTCTATATTTTATATTTGTAATTTTTGGGACATATTGGTCGACATAATTGTCAATCGGTTGTCATAACTTGGTAGTTCTAGTCCCGATACAATATAAAGAAAGTAATGGAAATCTTTTAATGCTAACATGGTAGTCAATGAACCGTGCTCCTCTTTGAAACGTAATTACATACAAAATATATTTACAACAGGATGTCCTGTTCAAGAGGATATTTCTCTGAAACTTCTCATCGGATTTTGATCAAATAAAACTGAATTACTCTCAAATTTCTTCGGAGCAAAAACCGAATCACGGATTGTCTGAGAAATGAAGATTTTTTTTAATGTGTCAAAAATGAAGAGTCCACCAACTTTATCAACTTTGACAAAATCAGCTATTTTGCAATTTTCGTATCATCATTATTTTAAAAAAAACAAAAAACAAAAAACAAAAACAAAAAAAAACCACAAAAAACCCCTAATCATACCTTCAACGCAAGCGTTGTCTGAAAGGTCCGCCATTTGCTCAAATTAGGTCATGGCGACACCAAAATCTAGTCGGTACATTTTGCCAGGTACGGCAAACATGCTGCCAAATTTGAGCAAAATACATGGAGGTTTTCTGTAGGTATCGCGGTAACGAGAATGTGCACATCCGGACGGACTGACGGACAACCCGAAAACCGAAAGGGTTCCCCCCTGGGGCGGACCCTTAAAAAACAGCTGTAGTTATTACAAATTCCTGACGCATTTTTGTAGATATATGTAGTGAGATCATAATAGCACAAATTTGACCATTTTACCTTGCATATTTTTCAAGAAATACCCAAAATTACGCAAAACTCATTTTACCCAAAACAATTGTGTTTTTCAACTTTGAACGTGGAGTTCCATCTAGAGTGCAGACAGATTCTGCAAAGCGATGTGGTAAAAAACGTATATAGGTATAGTGCGTAGGAAAGAATATTTCTATGGTGTTTGGCCAGACGTGAAGTCACTTTGCCAGGTTGGCCTTACCTTAAGTAAGTTTATCACATGATATACTACAGTGTATATGTGTATAAATGGAGTCAGTATGAAAAGGCAGCCAAAGGTAGAACCTAATAGAGCTACCATAGCTCTTAGAACACACACACACATCTGTACATTGTTCAACATATCTAAGTGACCACTACAAATGAAAAGATTGAGCACATGGACATAATGTTTATACGAGAGAAAATGTCGTGTATACAAAACAAATGACTAGATGTCAATTGACTGGTAATGAAGAAATTATAAAAGTCGTAATATTTTTAAGTATCTGACTGAATAATTAGACTGCATTAAACATATCTATGCGTAAATTGCATCTTCAAGTTGATGATAAAAATTGTTACTTCATTGTTTTACCTTTTTTTTTTTTTTTTTTTTTTGAATTTTTATTCCCACTTTTAATATATTTTAAGTTGCCTGGTATAATGTTAAATACCTTAGCACCGCTGTTTAAAATACTTTGGCAAAATATGTGTGTTTTATGTAGACAAGTCGACAAACTATATCCTTTTCTTAAACTAAACACATGTATTTGATGACAGTATTGAAAGCCAAATTTTAAGAATTGACATTTAATTCATTATGTACCGTCAAACGTATATTTACACAAAATTATGTTGATTACGGCAAAATATTAATAAATTTGAACAACTCTGTATGTGTCATTGGATGACAAAATATAAGAATTCTTATGACCCTCTTCTGCAGGACAAACAGTTGTATATTATTATGGTATGCTGACCCCCACCCCGACTCCATTAAAGACTGAATATGCGGGTGCGTATACGTGCATCGTATAACTGTCTTAATATATTAATATATTAAAAGAAACAAGATATCTAATTCGTGACTAATACCTATAATTAGTGCAATGGTATTGTAGATCTTTTGCACATAATCATGCTTTCCAGTCTCAATTTTCATCGATGACAACAGCTAAGTATTTCACATTTGTACCCCAGATAATCATCCAATATTCAATACCAGGTCGCTATCAGGAGGCAACGTATTACTTTTAGAGCGTATAAACATGTAATTCGATTTTGATATGTTAAGAGCAAGTTTGTTTATCTTCAACCAATCTGTTAGCAAATACGACTCTGCTGTAACTTGCAAATGGACAGTAATTAGATCTCTCATAGACTACAAAATATTAGTATCATCTGCAAATAACCTTGCAGTACCATGTGACAAGTACTGATGATATATCCGCCGATACAAAACTTTTTGCTGACGATAATAGTTTTAGAAATTGCACATGGTCCACATGCCTCAGAATATAGGATCGACACTGATCTCATAAAAAATGGCTACTGGGGTAGACACTGGAAAGTTACATTTAATGCCTTAAAATCCATTTCCTTATTATTCTCATCCAAAAGTCACAAACCAGATAATTCTACTTTACACTAAGAAGCCAACCCAAAATCTGAATCAAGTACTCGCACTCATTTTGGCATAATCCTCTCTAGTAATTTGAACATATTCAAATGGGATGCTCACATCATCCGCCTTATAAACCAGGCGAGTAAACGCCTGGCATAACTGCCTAGACAGGAATTCCAACTATCAAGAAAAGCTCTCACTCGATCATACACAACCGTGGTTCGACCCAATATTAAAATATGGCTGTGTGATTTTTGATGATTGTACTGCTGGTCCATCTGAGTCTCTAGAATCTGTTCAATACAAAGGCACACGGATCTACACTGGTACACTGAGGCTCACTTCTCGTATCCTTTTATGAAGAGAACTGGGTTGGCAGCCCTTGACTACGCAATGAAAATACTTTAAACTTTAATAACCTGCTTCTAAAATGGTTCGAAAGCAAGTCCCTTCCCATTTATATGACCTAGTTCCTGGCAATTTCAGGAACATTATGATGCTAAAGTTGTCTCAACTTGCGACAAAAATAACTAAATTTGCTTTCGAAAGCTCTTTTCTCTCGTCATGTTTAACAAAACTACAGTGTGGAATGGTCTACCACTTGATTTTACGTTAGACAACTTACTTGGGTCAATTCAAGGAAAATCTGCACAATTCTCTTCTGATTGGTGACCATATACCAATGTACTTTGAACATGGCGATCGACTTCCAAATTATGTGCAACACACAATTACGCACGGAATGCCCTTTACAAGATCAATGCTGTTCCTTCAGCAGCATGTGATTGTTCAGATGTTCGCCATTTTCTTCTGATATGCTCACATTATGTAACTCAGGGGTATGAGCTTTTGAAGACTATATATCCAATACCCACACCGAGTGCAAACCCATCACTGATTCCACATTTAGCTGGTGACATCTTGGTTGAGAAATTTGTTCATTGTAACAGAGATATGGCTGATGATTTTAATATTAATATATTCGGGTTGTACAACAATATATTGTTGAAAGCAGATGTAATTTTTAGCCCATCTCATCCTGTGTAATATGTCGAGAGCCCAATTTACTAGAAATGTTTCAGTATTTACATTATTCCGTAGGGCAATTTCTCGTATCAATAGTCTTCTGTTTATCACGTATCTTGTATTTTGTCGTGTGTGTCATATATACAGTCTTGTCTTATTTTATGGTCTGGAAAATCTGTATTGTGGATGCTACACTGTACTATTAGGCAATCCAGGATAAAATAAATAGCCCTATGTTTAAATCATATCAAAAGTACATGTGTGCCTGTACGTGTGTGTTTGTAGTGGACTTTAACTCTAATTGAAAGTGCAGTTTGTAAGCAAATTCCACATTTGCTTTTTCATTAACTAGAAAAGTTCATTTCAAATAAACAATATTTATAAGATCTGCCTGCAATAAATCACCATTTAAATTACCTACTAAAGTATGTTTATACCAATTCTCATAGACGACACCCCACAGACAGTGCTGGTCACCCACGGCGCGGTCCATGTTTTTGGCACATCTATCATCACATACCGCGTGTCGATGAATCGGTGTGATAAACTGCTTGCAGTGAGTGTGCTATTTTCCCGCCGTGGTATATATAACCATAACAGGACACTTGCTCGTGTTTGGCGTTGCTGTGGTTACAGATGAGGTAATACGGATTACCACAATGAAGTTTACTTAACGCTCTGACCCCATGTGCCAGGTTTATGACCAGAGGTGAGTTAGAACAAACTGATGTGATAAGCCTTTATCACTTTGTTATCAGCAGCGTGTTTGAATGTATGAGATTAGCTGTGTGCCTTGAAATACTGTTGTTGACTATAAGGTATGTTCCATGTGCCGGTGCCAAAAGGCCGTAGCTTATATGTTGCCATTGTACGCTAGATCGTCATAGCATTTACCTGTGCAGTGTGTCGTTTTCGCGGTACATTATAGGATGGTGATGATCAAGGCGCAGGGAGATGGCACTTCTCATTATCATACCAAGTACTTTTGTGCATATTGCCAATGAGATTAAAGGAAGAACCATATCTGCACGCAGCGTAGCTTGCAAGAAATGACGCGGTCTGTTTAATATTAGGGCCACTGATAATGGTGTACATAATGTAAACACGTTTGAAAGGATCTATAGTAAAATTTCAAAATATCTGACATGCTGATATTCGATCCACTGGGCCTGTTGCTCTTATGTAGGTAGGGTATTGTGGCTGATCAAACTTCATACATATTGACTTCAGTGTGACTTCTATTTCAAATTATTTCATTTGTAGTATTTAATTAGTCTACATTTTGCTCTATGGAAATTTACCAACATATGTTGCACTGCGACACCATGTTTATGATGCGATGCAGTGGAGCGAAAAACAACACAGGCTGGTCTGCCCCTGTTGATATTTTCAAGCGTATGTTATTGCTGTTGTTATGATGATGATTTCGGTTGTCAGTTTTCTGTGCCGACACAGTCATAACTTAAGAAAATGAAAAAACAAACAAACAAACTTATAAGCGCTCGTCGACCAGAAGTTAGCGCACGTCTGAGAGAAATTAAACAACTTTCACCAAAGATCTGTATTATCGCTCTCTTTGCCGGGAAGGGTGGAGGCCGATGGTCGGTGCAGCCACTCTCTGTTGGCTTCATTTCTGGTTTATTTTATTTTATTTTATTTTTTGAACTCTGTCGCAACCTTTTGTGTTGTGGAAAATGAAAAAATATCACAATTCACTGAGTGTATCTTCACCTAGCTGTCAAAATAATTGTATAATTAAAAATAAAATAAAATCTGAAAGCGTAATGTGGGACTTATAAGACTTCAAAACCGTGTCAGGAATTTTTGTAGTACATTTACAACACTTTCTTCTGATAAAATTTTAAGGTACCCCAAATTATGAGAATTTCAATTTCAGATTTTCATAATTCCAAAACAAGCACAGGTAAAGAAAATCATTGATACTTTTTGAAGTTGTATAGGTCTACATTGACCCAGTAGAATAACTTTTTTTATAATTTGACAACATCTGTAAAAAGTCATTTAGACATTAATCTAGGCATACACAATTTCATATTTTGTCACAAATCTCTATGTTGATTTGGCTGTTAATTAACAAAGCTAAAATTTTGTCTAGATTTGAAATCCTTATATAATGGCTTCTCCAAAATTATAAATATGTTTTCAGTAATACTTTTTATCTATTGGATTCTAAAGGTACAACTTTTGGTGTATCTCCTGTCCTCCTTGAGGTACGGAGATACTCTCAAACATGAAAATATACACACTTGTACAAAATCTACCGAAATACAAGCGTCTGTGATTAGGCCAAATAAGCGTCCTTTACATATTTTTACCACCTTCTGTTTTCAAAGTATCTTCGATTCATTTAGGCCCTGCATTGGTTATTTAGCTGGTTAGTCGATTGTAGTCACTTTGGTGCTATAACGGCAAGGGTCTAGGCTTCAAAATCATCAAAAGGTTTCACATGCCATGGCATCGCTTCTTATAATGTCGGTCTTTTTCTTTCCCTTTCATTTTTTTGGGGTTTTTTTTGGTTTTTTGGGGGGGTTGGTTTTTTTTTTTTTTTTTTTTTTGTTATTGTTTTTTGTTTTGTTTGTTTTTTTTGTATTTTTTTGTTTTTGTTTTTCTGTTTTTTTTTTCGGCTGAGGTTTTACTAACATGAATTGTTTCTGCCCTCCTTCCCTATTGTATTCAGTAAATTTAGAATAAAATTTGTTTAAAGCAATTGATTTTACACCCTAACAATAATGATAATCATTATTTACATCATAACCAAGATCCAGTTGACATAATTTGTAAAATCCAACCAACGGAAATCGATCCATTTTTGTACAGCATCCAAGCCTTGAATCTGACAAGATTTATTATAATACCTTCACAAATTCGTTAATTATAACCTCCACAGGAGCAACACGAAAACACAAATCCACAAGGCAAGCCCATACATGATCAAAATCCATCGTCACTGATGACCTAAACTTGCTACGTTTAATGTGGTCTGTGTAATTTCATGTGCTCATGGCTTTCTTTGCCAACCTTTCTTTATGGAATGATCAATGCGTTTAGTAATATGGCTGTCTCTGCTATTACATTTCGTATTATTATGCGACACATATGTATCATGCATTGTTTAATGTTTTAGTTTGTTCTACAAATGGGATCAAAGATAATCATTGTAATCCTGTGTTGCTGAACCATTGAGGATCTCAAGCATGCGGACACTCGTTCCCACACGGTACGCCAACAAATCAGAAAATATGTGTCAACATTAAACGGTCTGTTTAAAAAATTGTCAACATCTGAGCGCGAAGCAATGCACTGAGCATCTTGGGCACATAAAAACTTGATGGACTTTTTAGTATCGTTTCTGTTTTCTAAAGGAGAAAATATCATGCATGCAACAAAACATTTGTTTTTAACGAAAAGCAAAATTAAACCAAATATCATTTGTTGAATGTATTCAGCCAGTCATCATATTCCCCTTGTATGCATCGCACTTGTGGCCGCTCCATGTGCTTTTTGTACCCATATTTGCTCAGTCGCGGACTGTACGGACCACTCAACACTTTCCCGCTTAAATCGCCCTAAAGCGCCCGGATGTAAATTGCCATCTGCTCATCTCTTTTTACTGGAGTTTCATGCTAACAGAAAACAATTTTTCCTTGGTGCGGGTTGGGATTTACAACATTCATTTAATCTTTAGTGTTTAAATTACGGTCATTTCCTGCCGTAATGCTAGGGATGCTTGCTCCAAAAAGAAGAGAAACAATTTGATAGTTTCTCTAGATCTCTCACCTGAACGACATATACACCTGTTTACAAGAATTGTCATCGTCATTTGCCCCCAGAGTGGTGCCGTGATGTAAATAGATAGATAGATAGATAGATAGATAGATAGATAGATAGATAGATAGATAGATAGATAGATAGATAGATAGATAGATAGATAGATAGATAGATAGATAGATAGAGGGAGAGAGAGAGAGACAGACAGAGAGAGACAGAGGTAGATGGATTGATGGATGGATGGGCGGGTGGACGGACAGAAAGACACACAGACAGGCAGGCTGACAGACAGGCAGGTAGGTAAGTAGGTAGGTAGATAGATAGATAGATAGATTGATAGATAGATAGATAGATAGAGAGAGAGAGAGAGAGAGAGAGAGAGGTAGGTAGGTACGTAGATAGGTAGATTGATAGAGAGAGAGAGATAAATGGATTGATGGATGGATGGGCTGGTGGACGGACAGACAGACACACAGACAGGCAGGCTGACAGACAGACAGGTAGGTAAGTAGGTAGGTAGGTAGGTAGATAGGTAGATAGATAGATAGATAGATAGATAGATAGATAGATAGATAGATAGATAGATAGATAGATAGATAGATAGGTAGGTAGGTAGGTAGGTGGACAGACAGACAGACAGACAGACAGACAGACAGACAGACAGACAGACAGATAGATAGATAGATAGATAGATAGATAGATAGATAGATAGATAGATAGATAGATCACGGCTTCGCCGGAGTACAAAGATGGAGTTGCACCACCTTTTCCATAACTGCACACATAATAATTGCAATTTGTATACATGAGTGCTTTCCGATGTTGTGATGTGTTGCCAAGTATAATCTGCGTCCCCTGTGTATAAATTATTAAAGAACGTTTAAAGAAAGCATGATCTGATTATCTTGGTATGTTTCAGTGATGTAGTATGATGACTCACTGATGTTTTGCATCAAAGTCTTTCAACAACTTGGTGCTTTTCCTAACCTCATGATATTTTGCTGATGGACGATATTCTTGGATGCCACTAACTCTCAGCTTTTTCATTTGCTCACTAGTCAACTTCCTTACTGAATACATACATTCCACGTGTCTGCAAGGGTTGAGTCTTGACAGGCTGGCCAAATTTTATCAATGGTATAATGGCAGTTCACAAATTCCGAGTCATACACGTCACATCAATCATTTTTTTTTTTGAACTTGTAAAATCCTGGACGTTGTGTGAGTGGCTCAACTAGCCAGGAAATATTTTGACTTTTTAAACTTTTATTCTCGACGCAAGGTCAACAACTATTTAAGTCAACCATACATTAAAAGACTGAATAAAACCATGGACAGTTTTCCCCTTTATGAACCATCAATGCTTGAAGTAATGTAGGTCAACTTAAGACGTCAGACTTCAGTATCTGTGCGGGGATAAGTAAGTTGTGTATGGTGGCTTCAAAGATCAGACCAGTATCAGTGTGGGGTTACTTCAGACATTAGACTTTCAGTATTTGAGGTAGATATAAGACATCGGCGACTTGTGGTCTGTTCCATGGCATGGTTCTCAGTGCTCTCACAGAATGGCAGCAGTGCTCCAATTGATTCCATCTGATCTTATTACTGCGTCTGGTGATATCATATTCATACAACACAGTGCTACTACATACACTTTTCCAGTGACGTTACACACCCCTTCACTCAGTATGGCATATCAACACCCACATTCACATAAGTTCCGCGGAGCATACATTTTAGAGCAACTTTCATTGCACTTTCCAAGAGAGAAATATCTTTGTCATTATCTCTAATATTTTCAGCTCAATCAGTGTAATGTATGTACATTCATAAACTGATCAAAACAAGGGTTATCCATGTTGCAATCAGGACGTGTTTACACGAACCCAGCTCTCATACCACGGCAATGCTGCGTACCTTCCTCAAAGGACCCTGCGTTTTGGCCTGTCAATTACCAATATTTACACAACCTGATGAATAATACAAGGTCACATACATCGATACATAGACATAGGAAGCACATAAACATACAAAGCGGAATTGAAACACATTAAGCAATAAAAAAATATGTAATCAATAAAACAGGTATGAAACAGAGTGAAGTGTGTATCGATGGGGATCGCTCACTTCATGGTTCAGACCACCTGCTGATTGAAATCCAGACTGATTTCAGGCAAACATACATCTTATATTGCCGCGATTTGGAACCACAGTACCCATTGTAAACAAAATATACACACTTAGTTACATTTTTGAATGGTAGGTCTATGGGAAAAATAGAATACCCACATACGAAGACAATTTGAGGCCCAGTTCAGGTTGTTTTGCCTCTCAAAGTGGAAACTTGTCGCTTTAATTCTATTTCTGTTGAAGGAATATCTTGTATTTTTTGTGATAACCAAGTGGTGGAAGGTGAAATTCATTGTCTTTGCTTATGTCCTTGTTTTCTGAATTTAAGTCTAAATCTATAAATTTGCAAGCGTTGCAAGCATTAATGGTGGATTTAATGATATGAATGTCGACGACAAATTTATTTGTTAAGCAAGGCAGATGTCGGTGTGGTTTGGGATTTTTTATATCAAGCTTGGACTTAACGTCATAATTTTATGCATTTTACTGTCTAGTTATCATGCGCACCTTATTGTATTGCTTATTTGATATACCAGTGACTTATGTCCAAGAGGGCAGGGTGCTATGTTATATTTGAAAGTTGTATATTGTTTTTCATTTTGTGTGTACAAGTCACATTAATTAGAAAAATACCATACCAGGACAAAGAAGAAAGTAATCTGCGCACACGATAAAGGATGCCCAAAAGAGGAAAAAGGATGAGATTGGCTTTGAGATGTAACATTTGCCGGGTAAGACCACAACATCTCAGCGTGTAGAAAGGAGTTTTCTCCATGTACCAGTGTTGTATGTTTAAAGGTAATAGGAAATGGGCAGGAAAAGTGGGCCACTTTTTACTTCCTGGGTCGGCTCTTTAGCTGTGATGTCATTCTATAATGGTCATGTGATCAATAGCTTTTCTTTGAACTCTGTGAGCCAGGCCTGCTGGCCAAGCCACCATTGGTTGGGGCTGATAACTGCTTCTTAAGATGACAAGAGATTATGTATACTAGCCTGCCCTATGCACATAAGTATCGTGCAATTAACCACCTGGTGGCAAGCAGCACTTTTCATTACCGTTAAGAAGACACCGCCTCAATTTAATTAACATTAAACTGCATATACACGGGTGACTTTATACTAATTATGCTACTGTTTAGTCGTGTTGACCATTATGTATAATAATAGCAGCACCACCTAGTGGACACACTTGGCAGAAACCAGATCAAGGTACCAATAAACCTAGTTTGAAAAGATTCCAGTCAGTTGTTTTGAAAAGTTACGAAATACAGAAATCCATAAAAAAATTGAGAAAGAATCCGACAACAGTCTATCAAACGAACTACGGTACCCAGAAGTGTTGCTGTAAAATTTCACGGTAAAGTGTTTCATCAAATAATCATTCTAAATTATTTGTCTTCAAAAATGACAAAGAGGCATAACATTTTCAAATTAGGTGAAGCGTGACCAATTAAACAATGCAATTACAGGTCCACCCAATTTATATCCCCGCTAAGTGTGTAGACGAATTGGTCTACCATTATGGATGAAAATAAAAAAATGAACAAATTTCAATGGCAAACTTATAATAATCGTGCTAACATTTACTCTTGTTGATCATAACGCAATTTAAAACATCGTTCAAAATCATATGATAACAACAGCCTACGCAGCGAACAACTTTGACATAGAATAAATAAAGGTACATCCACACAATGAAACGAAATCCAATCACCGTCCGGAGCGAAAGTCAAAAAAAAAAAAAAAAAAAAAAGAAAGACAATTCGACACTCTTGGCAAAGCTGTTTTGGAGAAAATATTTTGAAAAAGAATAAAAAAATTAAAATCCAATAATCATTGATGCGTGAACTGTAAAACAAACACGGAAAAGCTTGTAGAGGATCCGATCAATGCTTTAAAAAAACCGGAATGTGAATTGTGGACGGACGGACGACGGATGCAAAATGATGGCGCCCGCCCAACTGACCGACAAGTGACCTGAGCCTAAAAACGGGAATGGACATGTCCGTTAAAAACCAAACTCCGCCACCTTTTCCCACGGGTTAGACGCTGAGCTCCCAAGGCCTGCTACGTGTTTATGACTTTGACACAGAGAGACTCATGTCATAAGTGGCTCATTTTGGAGGAAAAGCTCGATTTCAGTAAAGGTTATTTTATATATATATATATAGGCATTCTTGCTTTTGCAGATGACTATTTTGATGATAGTCAAATTCAGCTGGGTGTACACGATTCTGTCCATAGTTTGGAGCAACGTTGGTGCAGGTAGGCACAACACTTGTTACAATGTATGTTACATACTGAGTAAATAATTTATTTAATGCCATAAATTTCATATTATATAATAATCTTAGGGGATTCACAACGAGATACATCTACGTGTAGATAAAATATTGCAACGTTAGAAGTGTGATCTGTTCTTGATAAACCTGTTTATCTGTGATTGGAATCTGATCTATATACCTTTTATTTTCGTACAGTTTACGTTTATCTGTAATATACTCGTTTCTATGTTAACCTTTTTTCACCCTCGCAAAGAGTACGTTTTCGTATGACATATGCCAAATTGCGTCGTGACATGCATGTCAGATTATACGGTGTGTGTGTGTGTGTGTGCATGCGCGTGTGTATGCGTGTATGATTGCAGCAAAGTTTTGCTGCAAATGACAATTTAAAGCTTGCCATTTCACGATTATTACCATCATCATAATGATATTTGTGTCTTGTACGCAGAGTACGAAAGGCGCATTTATTTTATAAATCCCACCTTCTCAAAGTATATGTAATTGACACATAAAGATTAACATGTTCGTACTGTAGACGCATTTTATGAAAAAAATGGAACAAAAAAATTCAGCTTTTTTTGGGGGGGGTTGTTTTTTTTTTGTTTTGCTTTGTTTTTTTTTTTTTTTTTTTGTTTTTGTTTTTTGTTTTTTTGCAATAATGAGTATTTTCAGTCCTATGAATGCTTTTGTAAAATGGTAATATGTCAAACCATACAGCACGGACATTAAACACTGGTCCAAGACGATTCTATCCCTTACATCATCGCAAAATATTTTTGCACACAGGTAGACCACACACCCCGGTCATTTCTTTTTCAAGGTTTTCAGAAAAGTTAAGAAAAGGTTCTATCGGATTAAGTGTTGTAGATAAACGCGATGACATTAAACGTTTTGCATGTTCATATATTTCCAGATATCAAAAAGAAAAACATCACTCAAGAAGACGGTGATGGAGAAATCACATATCCTGTTGCGTTTAACTTCATGAATTATTACAAATATGATCGTACCGTGTATTGGTACACACTACAACACCCAAAAAGTTATGGTAGAATACAGATAATTTTCACCGATGTTCACATCGGATCGAAAAGTGCTTTAAAGGTAGAGATTTACCCAATTTTGTGTTATAAGATCTTTAAGAGAAGAAAACATAAAAGTTGAAGCCATTTTATGAGTAATAATACGTGTAAGCCTTACAATTATTTGCTAAATTAAAACTGCAGCAGCGATTTTGCTGGACGGCTAAACATGCTCGTGATTGATTGTTTGAGAAGTAATCACCACAAAAATGGTGCCTATCTGAATGATTATGATTCTAGAGTCAAATTTCTGGTAAATTAATAACGCTTATGCAAGCATGAGGATGCCTATAAAAAAAATGCTCGGCCTCAAACATGGACTTATCAGATGAAACATATTCCACATGACATAAACATTGAAAACAATTAGGTCTCTGAGAGCTATAGGCCTACGAATGCTTATCACCAGGGGCATATATGCAGAGACTCTAAGTACTTATACATCCCTGCTGTCACTTAACGGGACTTCACTGTTCACATGCATTAAATATCCAATATACGCTTCATAAGTCATCAGCATAAAAAAAAAACTGGCACTGTTTCTATGTCGGTGACGTACTAAGTGAGGAAGCTGTGACATTAGTGTCAATAGGTGAAGAGAGAAAAATAGTTTAATTTAAAAGAAGGGTTAACCAATTTGAAATGTTTTAAGTCGAGATGAGTTTGTCACAAAGTCAAGCAAAGATCTCTTCCAAAATTTCTTTTGATTTTCATCACCATGTGGTATATTAATCTGTCAAGTAAATCCCGTTGCCTGGCGAACACATATTATATCAAGAAGCATGGCGATTAAACTCTTTGTTACTTGAATCAAACAATATGATGTTTTAATTAAACAAAAATTTACCATGTTCAAGAAAGTTGCAAACATTTAAAGAGTGTGTCGACATTGTCTAATCATAAGTACTTAACATTATTTATTATTTGAATAAAGAAATAAGGATTTATTTTTGTTTAATTAATTTAAGCAAAGAAAGTGTTACCTTGTTGCGTTCTAAATATTGCCAACAATTTCTCCAGCATACCCTTCCCTGCATTCAGATGTGGTTCAATCACACTACTAACTTATTATTCTTGTTATTCAAAGCGTCAGAATATTAAGATGTAAAATAAAACGAGCCATACGATTCAAATGAAAATTGTTCAAAATGAACAATTCTTATCAAATGAACAATTCCCATCAAAATCTGAACAATAGGGCTTTTCCTTTGAACTTTGAATATGTTAACTGATGACATTATTTGATTTTAAACAGAGTATGCCTTGATGCGGTATTATCAATTTTCAGATTTATGATGGACGTATCAATGATCTGTCATTCGTCATCACACGCAAGAGCAACCTGTTACGACCAATATATCATTCAAACACCAGGTACCTAATGGTCGTCTTTAAGTCTGGATATGACAAAAAAAGCCCGAGCACGTCTTACTATGGTATTCGGGCAGTTTATAAATTTGTAGAATGTAAGTATCATTTTGACAATTTTGAGGGGCGGCGGGGGGGGGGGGGGGGGGATTTGCTTTCTGAAAAACCAAAGGCTGGATTCTTTTCGAAATTGATGGGAGTATAGTTGGAGTCTGTTCTAGGGAAAGGTTTTCTGTAGGTGACAATGTGAAATATTTCCTATTTTTAATTTATTGGTTTCATTGAGTAAAAAGTTTATATTGATGCACGAAGAGTGACTTTTGCAGTATCGAAGCCATACAACCAATTGTGCATTCAAGTGTGCATATTTTGAATTGGCTTTTTTATATCAATAATGAGGTACATTCGCGTGTGCATATTTTGAATTGGCCTTTTTATATTAATAATGAAGTACAAAGTCCCTCATTTTTCATGGAAACAAAATTGCTGCTCACCTATATTATGAAGCAGTGGACTATTGAGGTAATTTACTTCGCATTACACAACAGTGCACGTGATATCCCGAATGGAAAGACTCAGGACTTGTGACTTGGAGTTTATATTTTATTCTGACTCTTTTGGCGTATACGTTCATTGTGTTTCGCATTTCCCCGTCTCCGAAAGGTTTTCTGCGTTCTCTTCAAACTTGGCGAGACTGCCCCTTGACTTCTAGGGAAAAGAAGTGCTGTGGCCATCGTGTGGCTCATTAAGTATTAATGTATGCATGGGGCAAGGCAGTGCATGCAATTCGTCATCAGCTAAGAAAGTGAACAATAGTGGCAGGCCTTGCTCACAAAGTGAAGTGAAAGAGGACTGAATGTCACATGATCACTGTATAGAATGACATCACAGTTAAAAAGTCCGCCCGCCAAGCAAAACGTGGTCCATTTTTTCTGCGTTTGCATGACTTCCCTTTACTTCAAATCTTCGACAAGTTTTTCTTTGCATTTTGCAATGTTGCCCTTTCCTGATTTTCGTTTCAAATTCATTTTTTTCCAAGGGGAATAAATCCAAGTACCAGTGGTATATCAATTTCAAATGTAATAGGAATACAACGTTGTTGAGTACGTACCAAGCTTAGTTCTGATGTGGTGCTGTACATTTTTTTAAGTATTTTAACTTTGACTTTGTTACTTAAATTACTATATGCATAGTACACCTTATATCTTCAAAGGCGACTTCTTAGTTATCGGAGAGATAAGAAACCCCCATGAGTTACATATCAGTGACGCAATAGCGGAAGAAGGACCTCGTTGCATGACACGAGCGTCGTGTGCGCAGTTTGTCTTGCCATGTGGACAGGAAAGTCAGCACTTCTCATGTTTGGTAGCCCCCATCCAAATGTAAGTGTGCTTTCACAATGAAAAGTGAAGCTCACTATTTCCATATAAAATGGGCCCTCATACTGTCACTTATCAAGTTTCCAGAGGAAAGGGCTGATTCATACCATGTTATTCTGAAATGGTAATTCATTGCCGAACAATTAAAGTTGGAACTCTGAAGTTGTGAAGTTTGTGTATTTTACAGGGCCTAATTGAGAATAATGTATGAGTGATCATAACCTTATTTTATGTTACGTGGTCATTACTTTGTGAATTTTTTTGTGATTGCTGAGAGCCCTTCCAGGTAGGGCTTCTAATTTTCTAATGGCTTTTCGCGAATCACTGGGCCAAAGTGTACCTACACATTTAGCTGAGCACAGAGTGTTCTTACTGCCTTCGTGTCTCATGTTTTGAACTTGTGTTAATTTCCGTTTAAATGAGTCGATACTGAATACACTGTTTTATTTTTAAACGTGATAAAGTCATTTTTCTTTTTTTTTTTGAAAATAGATTCGCGGGCAGAGTGGAAGAGGCACAGTATGCCTACACGTGGTGAGATTTTTTTTTTGCCTATTGGATTTCATTTTTCCATTAGCAGTTTTACATGCAGGGTCCATAGACGGGTTTTGATGCGTGAAAAATCACAAATGTCAGCATTGATGAAAAAAATTGGATTCGTCGATACAGAAATTTTAGTCTGAGTTTAAGGTAAAACTACAACCAATAAAAGATAATTCTGACATTTTAAAGATTTTTTTCTAAATTTAATACCTATATTTTTGTATAAGATATTATAATATGGAAGTTCTAACTTCAGTATAACTTAAGGATATACACATATATATATATATATATTTGGAAAGTACCCAATTTAACATGGTGTTTAATGCTTATGAGACGCTGTGGTCTTTGAATCATGTAGCGTTAATCCTTTCCCGCTCAAATTACCCAGCAGCTCCTGCATGTAAATTGTCGTCTGTGTTCATTTCTGTCACATAATTGTGGCAGCAAAAGAAAGCATTTTTTATGAGATTGTTGATTAGACTTGTCATGATAACATGCCCCAGGCACACCTCTTCCCTTGCTGTTAATGACAATGCACACAGCTCATATCCAAAAGGCTGTTGACACAATGCAGGGTTAGGGATCAATGGTGAGGATACTGTTTCTGTATTCCGAGGTTATTAAAGGTGTTATTATTATCTCTGGAATTGAACATTTCCATTTTCTTAGTTTTCATGCTGTGTTGTAATAAAGAATGAAGGCATACAACAGTGTCAGAATACTACCTCTCTATCGCAGTGCTTCAGTCAGTTTTCTTGGGGGGGGGGGGGGCACGACCTAAATATAGTGACGGGTATGTTCAGCTAGGCTTGCTTCACTCATACCCTGTCTGTAACACCGTCAACTCACCCATTCAATACAAAATGTGAATGAGGTTTTCTTCTGTACGTAGTAAGTAGTTTAATGTTACGGTATCTGGGACTTTGATCTTCAATTATTTTTCCGGGTTATACTCGCGCGATATTTGAAAACCACGTGCCTTTGGGCATTAAGAGCAACATTCGATATTTTGGTATGCAAATTGCAGGATCTGACTACTGTGGTGTGTTAAGCTCAAACACCATTCTGACGCTGAAAGCCAAAGCCGGCAGACCAACGTTCAACATAGACTGCGTCTGGGTCTACATGAGTTCCTCCCTTTATTACCTGAAAATAAATACATTGGGCATTTCATACAGTTTTGCCAATGTCTATGGTAAGTATTTACCTACGTTTAACGTCAAATTGATGCATTATCGCTTCAGCCGAAGATGTCGTTATACGACGTAGTTGATACCGACGTCCGCACCATCATATATATTATTCGGAAAATTAAAGTCAATTCAGTTTGACCTTCTGGCATCTAATGTGAAAAATGTGAATACATGGCGTGGTCCTTAATGGGAAATGTATTTGTAAGTTTGAATCTACAGGAAATTAATTACATGAATAACACACATGGTCAATTAAAAAAAAAATGTTCATTGTTTATTCGTCAAATGTTTTTTTTTCGTACCACAGTTTCCTTTCCTTGCTTGAATTTTAATTTTTTATGAAAATAAGACAACTGACAGAACACGTACCATTTGTTACATATATATTATTTTTATCACTATCATCATTATTGTTTTCGCTTGAAAAAATTATATGTTTGTTGTGTCTTCTCAGCATCGAGGATGAATGGTGTGAAAAAATTGGAAATACGGAAAGGTTATACGTCCGCAGCAGAAAGTCTTGCAACATATTATGACGATCAAATCCCGAAGCAGAAACCTACATTTAGAGAGAAAGAGTTTTATATACGGTTGCAGACACCAATAACTGCTCAAGACAGCTTTGAGATCAGACTTTATTCTTCGCAATGTAAGTGGCATGTAAATGTAACTGGTATACAGTACAAACTTGTCATGAGATCAGGAAACAGAGTGTTATATAAGTGCTATAATTGGCGGTCTCTCCAACTGGTCATGAATTTCACCATGTCGTCTCCAAATCTCATTTTTATTAAAATTTGGCCCACGCTATGTGTCTTACATATATAACAATCGTTGCACTAAAATAGAGCTTCTATTGCCATTGCCCGAGATGCAGACCCTCTACCGCACACAATAAATCCCGTTCCCATCCACATTGTCTTATAGCTATACAGTTGTGCTCCTTAAGGTTGGGGGTGATACTAGAAAGCCCACAGGTCGTGTTTTGCTACTAATATGCATTAGTAACAAAACACGACCTGTGGGCTTTCTAATGCGGTTATTTTATTTTTTAATCGTTAATGACATTGAAAGGTCAAACTAAAGGTCATATTCCAACATTAACCCGAATCTTGGTAATGGTGGCTCTTAGACCCATGATTACTATTGAGCGTAACACTGTGTGGGTTTTTTTTTTTTTTTTGGTGTGATGAATTTTGACCCTGAGTGACCTTGAAAGGTCGATCTGCCATATTGGCTTTATATCTCTTCAATGAAGCTTGTGTCCTAGACCCAGGGTCAGCATTTTAACAAATCGAAGCACACAATGTACCGTGATTTTGATTTTAACAGACCAGCACGAAAAATAATCAGTATGAAACGGAAATGTGGCCGTGCGACATTCGACACATTTTGTCATTCTATGGCCATCTTAGGATTGACACTGTAGAATAAAGGAAATTCGAAAAACTGAAAGTCTTCGTGGATTACAGTAATGCAGCTTTTCTGCCAGGAAGATAGGCAGACGACAGTCGCTCAGTTTAGATAACACAAAGTGACCCAGCTGATGACCCGATGAAGGGGATGCCTGATATGCTTGTAGTTATTGCCTGGAATAAGTGCAATGATTAAATTATGTTTACTTCTGCTCATGAGTACTGTCTTTGTCAATGTACCATACTTCTATTTTGTTTCTCAGATTCATAATCATAACAATATCAGGCACTTTGCAAGTGACGAGAAAGCTTACACTTTTCACCTTTATGTCAGATATTGTCTTTCTATTACAGCAACGAAAAATTTTAAGACGAAGCAAATAGGACTAGGGTGCCCTTATAAACGTTGTACATACAAAGGAAAGACACGATGCGTTGATTACTGGGATGTGTGCAAACATGCTTTCGATTACAAAAGCAAAGGTGAGTTGTAATTTGTTTATATTATTTTGTAATGCCAATGACACATTTTTGTGCCCGCGTAGCTTCAATTTAGAACTGTAAGTTCCAAAGAAGAACCACACCATGTTATCTGCTACGTGAAAATTGTAGAGCGTAACTCGTGATCTTCTTTTTAGATGATCTTGACATTTTTTTAGTCTATTGTACATCGCCAACATTTTGGAATCATTAGAAAGATAAAAAGACGATGCGAAACAAGTGTGTCGTCCATGAAAAGCCTTGGGGGCATATATTGCAGTTACAAGTTTTGAAGTTCAAGTTGGAAGTCAATGTGACATGGTTACACCTGTTACAAATACCTGTTTAAAGCTACACTTGGGTGGGGGGCACATTTGGCAGTTATTGAGTTTTTTAATTCAAGTTGGAGGTCAAGGTCACAAATCATGGTCACACTTGTCAACAATACACGTTTTATGAAATGGTATTTACACACGTAACACCCCAAAACCGACCAACGGGTCCTTGCACTGCGGAACGCCTGGTGCACTGCTTTTGCACCTGGTATTTGACATTGACTTTCCCTGTTCCGATCGTGGCTCCCGTGTATGTTATTGTAACATTAGAGTCAGCAGGGGGCGTATCACAGTTGACTTTGCGTTGCTGCTTGAGTTTTAGCTGAGCTGACCTCGGTCAAGGTGAGCTTTTAGGATGGTCCGTCGTCCGGCCGTGAGTGCGTACATGCATGCGTCCATCCATCCATCCATCCATGTTGCGTTCACACTTCGACTTCTGCTCTGAAACTGTCAACCAGATTCGCTTCAAACTTGGTGCCAATGTTCCCCTAGTGTATTGTTTTCAAGTTTGTTCAAATGGTCATGCTCCATTACTTTTTCTTTTGGGGGGGGGGGGGGGGTCGGAGGTCCTATGTAGATCAATTGGTTTGACATTTTCGACTTCTTCCCCGAAACCGTTGGCCCGATTTACTTCAAACTTGGTGGCAATGTGCCTCCACCATATCTCCGTCAAGTTTATTTGAATGGTCATGTTCCAATGATTTTTGTATTATTTATGATTTTTTGGTTCTTTTTTGGTCAAGTCTAAAAAAAAGATCTTCTGCAAAACTGCTTACCCAGTTGCTTCAAAATCATATGCAAAAATTTCGTCAGGGGAACCCTAGTTGTTAATTTCTTTACAAGGTGGTCCTTTGATTTTTGTTTTTCATTTTTTATGATTTTTTTGTTTGTTTTTGCTATTTGCAACTTCTTCAAAACCGTCATGCAGTTTTTGCTGAAAGGCTGCAGGAATGTTCCTTGTGCAAGGACCAAACAAGTTTGTTCACAAGATGGTGTTACTATGGAGTCGTGGTTTTTAACCAATTGGTTATTTTGCATACTTATCGGTAACTACATATATACCTGTTGTTTAATACGCAAATCAATAGGAATCAAATGCATATTCACATTTTGAACTTCTTCTATCAAACCGCCGGCAAGATTTGCTTCATACTTGGCTGCAATGTTCCTATAGTGGGTCTCTACCAATTTCTTCATATGGTCATACTACATTGACTTTTGTATTTCTTATGATTTTTTTTTGGGGGGGGGGGGGCAAATCTTTATAAAATCATCTGCTAAACTGCTCACCCAATTACTTTGAAATCACATGAGGACACTTCTTGGGACCCCTAGTTGTTAATTGTTCACAAGGTGGCACTGCGAAATTTTGCCTTTTTATAATTTTTGTATGTTTTGCTAAGATGAGCAGCTTGTTGTCTCTGCTTTGAGTCAGCTTTCACTCGGCTCGCAGGCTCAGGAGCTCCTGCAGTTCCAGCAGGTTCTCTCCAGCCAGCAGACCTCCAGGTCGGTGGCAGCTGTGGACCCTGCGCTGAGCCTCCAGGAGACTCAGGCAGTCTCGGAACTCCAGCAGGCACCCCCCGGCCAGCAAACTTTCAAGTCAGTGGCAGTTGCGGCTCCCACGCTGAGTCCTCCAGAAGTCCCCCTTGCACACCCCACATGGGAGGAGCAGTTACAGGCCGCAAGGGAGGCTGCGATGACTTTGGTGGAAGGCGTTGCCACTCCACCACAAGGCGTGGTGACAGACATGCTGCTGTCACAAGCAACCGCCCCATGGCCATCAGACGAACAGTTGTTCGACGGGGCCTTGGATCTCCCTGCCCTACTTGCGAATGCTGATTCGTCGGGCATCGACATCGAGGAGAAGGACCAGTTCCTGCTTTCATATTTGTCCCTCAGCAGGCCTCGGCTGCCCGCTTCCTGCCGACCTTCACCCTACTGTAGTCACTCTGAGCAGCCGAACTCCATTGCGCTGAACCCTTTCCGCCCCCATGGATACCACCTCAGCTCCACCCAGGGATTTGACCACGTCAGAAAACTTCAGACTCGTTATATCTCCAGGACCAGAAGGTTGGAAACAGACATCGCTATTCATGAGGCAGACAGCCCCCAGGATAGTGGCTGATTTCCCAGGGGGCAGAGAGTGATCATATGCTGGTCGATAAGGAGGGTTTCCAGGCTGTGGCCAGGATTCTGCTGTGGGCGGCCTCAAGTCCATGTACCTCTGAGATTTTCCCTCCAGACGTTGCCTCTTCATTCCGACTGATCCCCCCCCCCCCCCAGGCTGCTGGTCCCGGCAGTCCTTAGTCAGTATGTATTTAGCATTGCACCCTTCTCCAATGCGTTTGTACATCGGCAAAGGTGGTCGAGAGGTAGCGTTACCTAACTCAAATGTGGAATTTTTAGTAATTTCGATATTAGTAAGTATACTTACCTCTCGACTACCAGAGAAACCCATCCGACAACCCCGCTTCCTTCACGCGGGTGATATTAACTGACCAATGATCAAAGAGGAAGGAAGAATACAGGTGCATGCGCACCAGTAGTCACCACCGGATCCATAGGAACCGAGAGATGACGCCACTGGGACAACAATCGAGTGAGTAACTGAAGTCAATTCTGTCAGGCGATTTTAGCCAGACACAGAAGTCTTGGCAATGGTGGTCGAGAGGTAAGTATACTTACCAATACCGAAATTACTAAATATTCCGCGTGTTAATAGGAAAAGACCAATGTGTTTTGTCCGGCATTGTGAATTTTTAATCTTGCAATTGAGTGACCTTGAAAGACTAAACTTAAGGTCATGGTGAAATATTGGCTTATATCTCGGAAATGGTGTGTCATAGACCCATCGTTACTTATAAACATAACTGGTGAAACACCTTCGGGACTTCTTTTGGTATGTTTTTTTTTTTTACCTTGAGTGACCATGAAAGGTAAAAATAAAGGTCAAACTTAAATACTGGCTTATAACTTGTTAATGATGGATCCTCTAGTTACTCACTGAACAACCATAATCTAGCCTAGCCCATCCCAACCCAGGTTGAGGGCTCGTCTAGGTCCAGGCTTTGACCTTGTAGCCTAGCTAAAGCCCAA
This sequence comes from Hermodice carunculata, assembly GCA_964020975.1. Classification (NCBI taxonomy): domain Eukaryota; kingdom Metazoa; phylum Annelida; class Polychaeta; order Eunicida; family Amphinomidae; genus Hermodice; species Hermodice carunculata. The sequence goes on from CAXHWN010000550.1 coordinate 40,246, forward strand.
AGTTTGACCTAAGCATAGCCTTAACCTTGTCAAGCCTAGTCTGGCCTAAGCTTAGGCCAAGATTAAGCTCAGACAGTATCAGTTCCTGACAGGATCAGTTCCTGATCCTGTAGTTTTTCTTTTTTTCCCCTTTCTAGATGTTGTGCATCTATTACTTTATCAGTGAGTTTGACCTCCCTCCTCCATTTTCAAGTTCGTGGAATTTATGTCAGTACTTCGAGGGTGATAACACAGAGTTAGAAACTACTTTTCGATTGACCTTTTACAATATAAATAGCTTTATTGTATTATTCCGTTACCTTGACCGTGTTTCAAGATCAAAACCATACCTGGGAGATTTTAACTTTGCACTTGTAACTCAGTTATCAAACCATTCAAAGTAGGTTGAATTCATTGCAAAGCTGATCGTAGAAGACATATTTAAATTATTTATATTTTATCTTTTTTAGTATATATATATGTGAGACAAAGGTCATGTGACCTCAAATAAGAAACGTTCACGACCTTGCTGCTTAGCGTCATTTTGTTATGCGCACCACGTTTGTTCTCCATTGGACTTATATTTGGTTGCAGCTTTATGAATTTACAGCATTACGTTTAATGAATCCACAATGGCACAGAGTTAAAACCCACAAAATCTCTCCAATTAAATTTCTTGTTCATAGTTCTTGCACTGGAATATGGAAACGGAGTAGCAATCATAGCGCGGTGTTATTTACTCTGGTTTAGAAACACCGTCATCAGGACAAAATCAATTGCCACCCCCATCCCCATCCCCACACACACAGAAACCTTGAATACTACTGCTGTTACTTTGCTACTCTTACGGTGCTACCAAACTAGATACCCTTCATACCGAAGCCCTCAGCAAGAACGCATCTCCCTAACGCACACGCCCATGCCGGATGTGCGTATCGACAAATTAAACAAGAAGAAAAAGCAGGCCAAATGCATTAGTAGAAAAAACTGAAAGCTATTCTTAGGCATGAGGTATCCAAATGGACAGAACCCAAAATGTTACAGCTAGAATAAACAGTGTACAAGTTATATGTTACCAAACCGTGTTTTGAATGAGTGGGGTATATATTTAAAAAAGGAAGTCCAGGTCATTTATTAAACTGGAGGTGCCCAACTTCAACACACGCTTCCAATTCTGACTGAAGGGTAGCGGGGGATCAACTATTGCCACATGTACTGCATATGGAAATTTCATCAGTCCAATCACTCTGAAAAATGCCTGAACTCGAAAGAATGCATGACAAAAGAAAGTGTTGAGAGTTTTGCGTATTCAATGGATCCCATCCAGTTGGAGAGAAAGTTCAAAACTCGTGGCAGCCCATAGAAGCATTAAAAGATCGATTACCCACCCCTGCTCCCAAATATACTGCCATAAGTTTGATGATAATAATGGTTTTATATTAAGAAGGGTAAGGATGATTGTCGTAACCCTTTATCATTGCTATCATTACCTGGTTTCAGAGGACGGCAGCTGTGACACTGAGAGCATGACAAAATGCAAAAAGTCCAACAAATGTTATAATAAAAGCCTGGATAAGAGTGATAAATTCAATGACTGTGGAACAGAAGACAACACCGACGAACCTTGGCAAAGTATGTAGAGCATTATCTACCTGGTTTTACCTGCAAGTATTTATTTCTATTGGAAATCTCCCACGGCAAAGGTGTTACGTGTGACGCCACGTTAATGGTGAAGCACTGGAGTTTAAAGTTGAATGAAGAGATGGCAGCTCTCTGCATACGTCATTATGAGCCAAATGGAAACCATTGTCAATTTCTTCATAAAGACTATAAACTCCCAATTTGCGACGTCCAATACCTATACTTGCATTCATTCAAGTTAACCTCCTTCGAAAACAGCATAATTACTATCGTAAAGATACTGTTTTTGTCAGTTCATAATTGTGTTCTTGTGGGGCATCGGAGCCAACGTTAACATTAGATACTTGCGAAAATGTTGTTTTCATGGTAGATTATTTCTTACGAATCTATTGCTAATTTGAAAATTCCTTTGAAAAGGTACTATTTTGGGTGACCTGAAATAATCGTGGAGCACTGGAGTGAAAAGTTGGATGAAAAGACGGCTGCTTTCTGCATACGTTATAATCAGAGTTATGCGAATCATTGCCATCTCTTCATAAAGACTGTAAAACTCCCGATTCGGGACATTCAATACGAATACTTGCATTCATTCAAGTTAACTTCCTTCGAAAACAGCATATTTATTATCGAAAAAATGCTTGTTTTGTGAGTTCATAACTGTTCTTGTATGGTATTTGACCCAACGTTAACATCAGATGCTAGCTAAAATCTTTTGTTTTCATAGCAGATTATTTCTCACGCATTTACTGTTTGGCCTTACGAATCTACTGTTAATTTGAAATTCAATTAAATAGGTACTATTTTCGGTGACCTGAAATTTTAGACTTTAGAATATTTTGCAATGTAGTTACAATAAGCCTATGCCAAAATGACTTTCTCGGCGACAACAAGCGGGTCCGAATCTGCTAAGATTCATTTGCTCGCCTTTCTTTGCCCTTTCCTCTCACCACTGCTCCAATCAGTGGTTGACGACTAGCGCAGCAAATTTGTAATTCTTGATGTTATCACTGGTGCTTACAAGTTGCAAGCTATTAAACATGGGTGTATGGACAGTCATGTATAGTTGCTTTTTTTTTTTTAATGGAGACTTCCGTTTTGAATTACCTTGTCTCCATATTTGCGTCTGACAAGATAACTGCCATATTTTTTATGTGTCTGTGGGATTGGCTTTTGTCAATAACTGTGGAAAATATTGATAAAATTTGTGTTTCTGCTTTCTTTTTGTTTTTCAAGATTGTTAACTGATCCCTTTAACATTACAAAGGGCTAATGTGTAAACCATATGTTTTTACATTACCTACCAGGTAAAATATGTTTAGCGGATTTCAGATGTTTCTACAATGCTAGTATTTTATTATCTGGCACTGGCTTTATTGTCCCCCTCCACCGAAGGTGGCATAGTGAGACATAGAATTTAGTAGGGATAGGGGCAGTTTCCATCCGTCCGCCGGCCGGCATCATATCTCTAGAACCCTAAGAGATAGAATAATGAAATTTATACCAGAGATGCATCATACCACTGTCATGTGCACTGTGTAGTGCTTTTGGCCCAAGAGCATATCCATTTTTTTGTGTCTCGCAGTATATCTCTAGAACCCTTAGAGATAGAATGGTGAAATTATACCAGAGATGCATCAAACCGAGGGCATCTGCGCCATATATTATTGACCTTGACCTATTTTCAAGGTCACAAGGTCCAAGAACATATCAGTTTTTGTGCATCTAGACATGCTGTATATTGTGGCCGTGGACATAGATCCTTTGGATCACTGGTCACTTGTTCTCCTTGAATCCAGGAAAGATCTACGTCTGGTGGTTCTCCCAAGGGCTTTAACAGATGGCAATATGAAGTAATGTGTCGTTTACTGTGTACTAATATATAACTATATCTATATATATATATATATATATATATATATATATATATATATATATATATATATACATATCGTTTTTGTGCTTTCCACATAAACGATAGGTATGCGAACAACATTTAAGGTTGTGCGATGCTGTGAACCATCATTGCTTCACTTGCTTTCATTTGCTCACTTGAAATTCTACTGTTACATTTATTTTAGTGAGCACAGTTGGCAAGGTTTTATGTGGTGTAGCAGTTCTGACAGTAATTGCCATTGGTGTCCTTTGCCATAAACATCAAGAAAAAATTAAGCAGGTAAGTGGCACCCTACATATAGTTACTGGACATTACTGTAAACTGTTAGCCAGATTCACTTCAAACGTAGTGGCAATGTACTTTTGGTGGGTCTCTACCAAGCTTGTTCAATTTTCATGCTCCAGTGATATTTTCGACATTTTCTCCAGAACCGTCGCTCAGATTAAGCTGACACTTGGTGGATTCCTGATGTTTAACGATTTTTTCAATTCAGGTACTTAGCCGTAAATGCACCTTTCCTATTGATTACTGTGCAAGTCAATGGACACTCTAAGGCTAATTTACAATTTTGGCTTCATCTCCAAAACCGTTTTCACGATTCACTTCAAACTAAGTGGCAGTGCACCTTGTAGGTGTGCCTCTACAATGTCTCTTCAATTTGTTATGCTTCAGTGATTATGCATTAAACAGAGATATTCACGTGGAAATTACTTTCTGCATAATATTCCAAGAACATTTAGAGTTAGGGCATTAATACTGCACAGGAATCCTCTTAAAGGGAAAGGTTATGTTGATGATGGATGACCTTGAACAAATTGGTGTAAATACAGTCCTGGTTAGCATTCATATTCATTGGTGTGGAATGGGAGCATGAGCTTTGGTATTTCAGAGCAAGGTGGCTGAAAATGAGGCTAAAATCAGCACATTTGTAGCTTGTATGACGAATTAGATGTGGGCAGCCACAAGTTCCTCATTATAAATTCTTAAAAATCACCCGCAAAGTGGTTACTAGGTATTCAGTTCCTGTACCACCAATCAGAGAACAGGATTCTCACAGACCTTCTAATTATAAATTCATAAACATCAACCTTTAAGATGGACGCCACAAGGTTGATATTTATGAATGTATAATTAGGGGGTCTGTGAGAATCCTGTTCTCTGATACGCTTTACAGGAACTTAATACCTAAAAACCATATTGAGAGTGACAGGCTTATGAACCTGGTTCTCTTCTTTCCAAATTTGATAGTATTGGATCGTATTTAGGTGAGGTTGTCTACCCTGAAGATCTGCGTATTTTAGGCCTTTTTATTTACAAAGAATAGAAATATAAAGGTTATCACATGGTTGTAGCTTTATCACCCTTGTATCAGCCCCTCGCATTCGTATCGTCACTCGACCATCAGTCTCGGGATGATACGGGTGCTCGGGGGCTGATACATGGGGTGATTCAGCTACAACCATGTGATAACCTATTAGTATATAATAATGCATGGCCTGTTCCATATCAGTACGAGTATCAGCACGGGGAACTTCATATCAGTACGGGTGATAGCGAGTCCTGATATGAGAGTGCAGAGTGTTGATAGGAGTACTGATATGGGACAGGCCATGTATTACTATGTGTACCATATTCATGCATGTATACTCGGTGAATCTATTGACCATAAATAAACACACAGCATGTGAAAATATCGTCATATATTTATTGATACTTCTTTCTATGCAAGTGTATCACAGGCATCACTGCCAGGTGATTGATCCCTGGCAGAGATAAAACAGGTCATTTTGGCTCGCTAGGTGTCGCCACAAACTGTACTCATATGACATGCCGAATTTCATATTATACAGGAAAACTGTACGATACGGCGGCACGTGAGATGTGACGCTCATTGAACATCACATCGCGTGTACAAAATTTTCCATATCTTTACTAATAACATCTTTGGAATATGATGAATAACGACCTCCATATAGCCACCAGTGTAGTAGAGGACCAACACTGTGGGAACTACAGTCTGTTCAGCGAGAGAAGAGCACAGAGGGGGCTGTCTCATTAAATCTTGCCTGCACAGGATAGCTGCAGAGCACCAATCACCAGCTTGGCTGCACTGCCTATCAAGCTAATAATAGCCTAATCAGTGTTTACAACACATTGCCACATGGCCAGTTCTGTGCTGTGGGCATGCAGGTAGCTTCTGATGCACTCAAATATATTTCATAAAATTTTACTTGTGAAATAAAAAACTTCTTAACTTTTTCTTTTCTTTTGCCATTTTTGAGATGGTCCTTTCTAGACACTAGATACCTCGACCAACAGCATGTGTCACTAAAGGCCAGATAAGGATGTATGTTTCCCTTGGAGAGAGGATGCCAATTGGTATCCTGTTAACTTCTGGTCATTATAAACAACATAAATGGCATCTTAATTCCCTGAAAATCTCCTATAATGTTTTTCTTCAATTAAACACTTATTGACTGCATCTGATTTTCTTGGAAGCTCCCAGGGAGGGTCACTTCTTCTGTAAACCAGCATATTCTGCAAATGGGCCTGTACACGGGATATGGTACTGAATATACAAGGGAGGCACCCCCAAGCTCCATATCAGAAACTGACCCTGTGACAGTTACATTTCTTGCAGAATTTGCAAATAAAAACAACATTATGCTGGTCATTATCTTGTCCTTTGCGTTCAAGATAACTGTATGCACATTACACAGGCCATTCAGTTGAATCCATGCACTTGTGCTGGTCAAGTTGTAGAAATAGCTGCAGGAAAAAGTGGAAAGCCAATTTAAAGTCAGGCCAGGGAAATAATTCTTAAGGCCTCAAACTATTTTCATTAAGAAGGAGACACAGGGTCACTCAAAGTGCCTTTAAAGAGATGGCTAAAAAGATCTGCTGAGTGCTTAGGAGTAAGTGAAACCTCCATCTAAAGAATAAGGAAGGACGCTCAAGCAGGAAAGCCACTGGTGACACCCCGAAAGTCCAGACCAAGGAAAAAAGTAAAAACAAACTTGGATGAGTTTGATTTGGCAGTCATGAGGCGGCGTGTACATTCATTTTATCAGCGTGGTGTTCTTCCTACTGAAGATAAACTTTTGCCTGAAGTGCGGGAAAACACAAATTTTACTGGCGGAAGGACTTCACTCCACATTATTATTAAGAAGTTGGGATTTAAATTCGCCAAGGCTGATGGACGAAAACATCTCCTAGAACGGTCAGACATTGTAGCCCTCAGACATTCCTATTTACGGACTTTGAGACAGAATGACAAATCTGACAATCCCAGGCCTGTGATATACCAAGATGAAACTTGGTTAAATGCACACAACAGTGTTGGTAAATGCTGGCAGCTTGAAGACAAAGAGGGAAATGGTTCTCGTGAACTTGGACTTAAAGTTCCAGCTGGACAAAGAAGTCGGCTCATCATAACCCATGCAGGTTCAAGTGAAGGTTTTGTACCAAATGCGCTCTTGACTTTTGCTGCCAAGTCAAAAAGTGATGATTATCACGATGAAATAAATGGAGACAATTTCAAGAAATGGTTTACAACTCAGCTTTTACCCAACATGCCTGAAAATTCCATTCTCGTGATTGATAATGCACCATATCACAGCATGAAAACAGAAAAAGCTCCAACTACGGCTATAAGGAAAGGGGACATGACGGAGTGACTGAGAAATAAAAATAATCCTTTTGCCCAAGCTATGTTGAAGGCAGAACTTTATGAACTTATAAAGTGCCATAAACCAAAGGAGAAAAAGTATGAAATTGATAAAATTTCGCGGGAAAATGGACACACAGTTGTGCGTTTACCACCATACCACTGTGATCTCAATCCAACTGAGCTCATCTGGGCAAATATAAAGAACTATGTGGCCAGACACAACACTACATGGAAAATGGCAGACGTAAAGAAACTGTGCGAAGAAGCTGTCTCACAAGTAACAGTGAAAAATTGGCAGGATGCAGTAGCACACTGTAAAAAGCTTGAGGAGGAGTACTGGAAAACAGACGGAATAATGGAAGAGAGAGTTGGAGAATTAATCATAAGTTTAGGACGCAGTGATACTGACAGTGACAGTGGTAGTGATGGTGACATGGAGGGAGACAAATCATCATCCGATTCAGAGGAGGAGATGACCGGTCCTACTACAACTGATGATGCCACAAGTCTTGGATGTACTCCATTATAATGTGTATAACATGTAAACAACAAAGTAACTGCACATCTCACAGGGAGTCTACACATTTTTGGATACAATAAGCAAGCTATCATACTCATTCTGGGGATACATTATACATAGCCTACTTAATTATAAAGCAAGGGATGCTACTCATCTGGATATATTATCTTCTTCCATTATAAAGTAAGGATATTGCACATCTTGGATTATAGGCCTAACTCAAAGACACATTGTAAGTTGTTCTTTTCAATTACACATTCACAGTCACTATGCTGCAATTCTGCATGTGCATGTGTAGCTGGATTTTGGCCACATGGCTAGTGCTGCAAATAGTGCAGTGCACATCTAGTTGGCTGGTCAGTGTACCGCCTGTTGGGCTGGCATGAATATGCAGCCCAGCCTCTCTGAGCTCTTCTCTCGCTGAACAGACTGTATATGAGTCCAAAAATTAAGTAGCTATTAAGGTATTGTCCAGAGAGGAAATTCATTAAAGTGTGCCAAATTTTCTCTCGAACTACTTGCAGGATATTGTGAACCATATGTAACCCAAAACAAGTTATTAAGGAGGTCTGTCAGGTTAAACTTGGGGTGCGTGTATGGAATCTTTGACCCAATTCGCGAGTCACAGGTCAAAGTTGTGTGAATTGTGCTAAAAACTTGAATCACAGAAGTGTAGAGTCCGTTGTACATAAAAGCACAAGATTCAATTTATGAAAATTAAAAATTGAGCATGCCTCCAATGTTAGCGAGGTACATTGTATGTTGAGAGAATACTGACAGAAGCCTTGGTGTCCGGCAAGGAAGCCCGGTTTCGTCACCAGGCGCATGTGGGTAACACCTGTTCACCCACCCCCGAGAGGAGGGTTTTCAGTAATTACATTTCTATTCCACCTTATATTTGTTCAGTATTCCAGAATTATAACGATCCATTTAACCTAAGACTTTCAAATTCCACATGCTGTTAGACCTGTACAAGGTCTGCGTTCGAAAGGCAGATGAATGGCCTCAGATAATTCCTTCATACCTTATTTCCAGGATACATAAATTGATTTATTTTGGCTATGAATGACTCAAAAGCTAGGGTTTCCACATTTACTGGTCATAGTTCTTTATAAGAACTAAACTTGCGAATGCACATGGGTGGTATTGACAAAGTGCTCGAGGTCACTGCACTCATTATGTCGTGGATTTTTACTTGGCGGATGGCAGAAACCATTTACACCAGTACAAAATACCTATTGCGCATGGTTATAGTACTCCATAAAGTATTAGAATGCAGATGGCTGACCTCAACCCAAAAACTTTATAGATATTTTAGCCAGAACTTATATATTTCCCGAGAACCTAGTATTTAAAGTGGTTTTAGATTGCAAATAAATGACTTAACCCTGTTTACATGCCACACAGACTGTCCTCTTTGTCAATTGTGTTTCTGGCTGATAATTCCAGATAATAGTAGCCAGAATGTCATATTGCCCATCAAGGATTGCAGATGAATGACTTGAATCCAGTTGTCAAGGTCGTGCGTTAGTTCGTGCATGTAAGTTTCCAATAAATGATATGTCTTGTTATAGAAAGGAGATGTCAGCAAGAAGTTTACTACTCTTTTCCAGTAGACCATGGTCTGGAACCCCAAATTTGCATGTATTTTTGCCATGCTCAAGTCATTACATCTAAAACAAATTACACAACAGTTCATAATTCTTGGTCAGATATTTGCCAGATGGTAAACTTGTAGTAACACCAAACGGGAGTAATCGCCTGATTTGGTTTTGGAAAGTCGTTCGTCAGACCATCACATGCAGACGAAACTGTAAAATGGAAGCCATCTTGTCACTACCGTTTTACCTCTGGTGGCCTGGGAAAGGATTTGGGATGGTTCTGAATACAGTCATCTTAATAAAGGAGGTGTGTTGCAGATGGCACCATCGGTAACCTTAAGCTTGGTTTCTTGCTGCTTACAAGTAGAGCCACCTGGTGGGGAAAACGAGTGCAGCCTCACCGCTAGGCTGCTGGTTGTTCACAGGAAGTGGTGTCACATGCATTTTAGGTCAACACTAAGTAGTGTCACATGCAGTTTACCTCTGGGTCCCCAGGTATCCTCTGTTGCAAGGCAAAATAATCTGAAGGGGATATGACCGTACGCTGCGTGCAAAAGATTCTTTTTTCGGGCTACAGACACACCATGGGTGACCTTGATCTAACATAACTCCCAAGGGTTCAGGTTAACGTCTTTGAGGTTTGAGAGCCCCCCTGGCTTAAGACTGTGATCAAATTTTGTAGTGACCGACCCAGTGCACATGAGTGATTTTCTTTAGGTATTCCCAAATTTCTGGTAATTATTGTTCTGCAGCAGCTATGTCTGGTTTGATATGTTCAAAAGAATATTACTCAGTCAGTGGAGACTTGTGCTTGCTATAAACCACGTTGATAAATTTCATAAAATTTGTGCGCATTTGGCTATTTCAATTTTTTTATGATGGTGCGGACCGTTTGATACATGTACATGTACCTGCCGTAGATCTGTGGGCAATGTGCATGTGCCCACTTTTTATTTCGTTATATTGTTGTATGTTTAACCACGGTGCTGTATATGTGATGTTGAAAGTTGCATGGTATTCAAAACTGACATGGCTATCATTGTAAAGTGAGCTACGCTTTCTGTACCTTGTAGCGTTGTCACAGCTGGAATCAAAGTATCCATGGGGCAAGAGACCATTGTTGCCAGCGCATGCGTAGTTGCCGTACTGGAATACAGGAATGCTGGAATGGCACCCGCCACCGAAACGGTACCGGCGCAGGACAGGAGACTCATATTGAGGGTATGTATGTATTATTATTATTGTTATTGTTATTGTTATGGTTATTGTTATTGTTTTAATACAGCTTTCTGAGCTCTGAAGTTGTACACAATATAGGACTCTGCCACTGCCACAAAAAGTCACCCCCCACCTTCACCCATTTGGTAGCAACAAGGCACATTGTAAGGACTGCATTTTCATGTGTCATTGTTCCTTCAGTTTGAATTTGCTACACCTTCCTAATTGTGCCGTAAAGTGTAGACTTAGTCAACGCAAAAATATCCAGTTCACTAGTCAACATTTACATATCCCAAACCAGCCTGGTATTTTTTTATTTTTTTATTTATTTTTTTTTTTCAGCACGTGTAATCACGCATCAGAGTACAGATGGATATTTCATTTCTTATGATCGTTGAAGATAACTAATATGGTCTCCATGGCTAGGACGTCATTTTTCAACCCAACATAGTGAGAATAATTGAATTGAATACAAAGCAAACATTCACGCCTTAAATTGTTTCTCAAACGTAAATGTCCATTATATTGAATAAAATCTTATAAAAAAAACACCATCTGTTCCCTAGAAAATGTCTAAGATATCAGAATGTGTCAAATAAGTCATTCAGATAGAAAAGGAATCTGACTTAAAGTCCCTCTAAAATTGTGTTGTTAAGTGAATATATCATATATTGGAGTGTCGTTATAATGAGGTTTCGCTGTAATTATGTGTTGAACAAGTTGCACTTTGTGGAAAAACGTTGCACCTATTGCATTTTGAGACCAAGCAGCATGTTGTAGGGCTTCCAATGAGGTATACGTCTCACTGTGGCACAAACAACAACAAAAAATTAAAAACCAATGGCTTATACTGCTTTATGAAATAACACATCTTTTTACCCGTCAGCCATATATGAGGTCAAAGGGTATTGTCGTCCTCTGCACTGTCTTTTCCTTCTTCCATCTGTCTGTCTGTCCATTCATCTGGTGCTACCAGTATTACTTGAGAAAGTTTTTATATGGGACTTCCAAATTGCACATGATCGTACACCGATATAAGGCCTATTTAATGTGCAACATGGTTGACCTCGACCTACATTTCAAGGTCACATAGTGGTCATATATTTGAAGGGATCTTACCACTCTACCTCCTAAAAGCTTGCATCTAGCAGTCGGAATTTTACACAAAATAAGAATACAGTGATTCAGGACCCTATTAAAAGTCAACGTCATACCCGATACTTGACCTACCTTGTAAGGGTCAAAGGTCAAGTGCACAATAGTGACACTGCTATAAGTAAGAAGTTTATGAGATGTGACTTCCAAATTGCACATGATTATGCGCCACTATAAAAACTTCAAGCATTGTGACCTTGACCTACTTTTCAAGGTGACAGGGTTTTTTCCCAAACTTGGCTTCAGCGTGACAACTTGATAAGTTTTGGAGGTAGGACTTCCAAATTGCACTAGATTACGCACCACTATTAGGCCTATTTTGAGTTTAACAATGATGACCTGGAAAAGTAGGGCGAGGTCACACATTGGTCACATGTGGTAAGGGACGTTACCACACCTTTTGAAAGCCGGCATCTAACAATTTGAATTTTACATTAAAGAAGTATCATGGAGTGATTCAGAAACCTATTAAAAGTTAAGGTCATACCTCTATATTTGACCTTTTTTAGGGTCAAAGAGTAAGTGCTTAATGGTGATACTGCTACAACTAAGAAGCTTTTGAGACTTCCAAATTACACATGATTTTGCACAAATACAAAACTTCAGTAACCAATAGTCTAAGGTGCCCTTGACCTACTTTTCAAGGTCATGGGGTATGTTTGCATAATTTGGTTTGTGGAACGCAAAAAACGTTTTTGAGATAGGATTTTCAAATTGGACATGGTTGTACACTACTTTGCTTGTTTAGTGTTGTTGACTCGGACCTACCTACCAAGGTCACACAGTGGATGACATTTCTGATCTAAATATTGAAAGCCGGTGTCTATCAATCTGAATTGTACATAAAAGAAGCTTCTTGGAGCGATTCAAACCCCTATTGAAAGGCAAGGTCATACATCTATATTTGATCTTTTTAAGGTCAACGGTCAAGTGCATAATGTAGTCCCTGCAATATTTTTTCGATCTGACATCCCACCAAATACTTATACACTTCTTCTAAGGCCTGAACTTAGTGCTAACATGAGTTATCCTGGCATATTTTTCATTTCAAAATTCATGATAATATTTACAAAGATCAATTAATTCAAAGATGAAAACATTATTTTCGGCTGAAGGGTATTTAGTGCTTTCATGGTATTTTTTCTTTTGGTGGGTATTTTTACCTGTCGACTATCGTTTACTGCATTCTATTCAAGCTTATTTAAATCATAGCCTACCTTGACTTGGTCCTCATAATATTCAGTCTGTTATTTGGTGATTTTGAATGGATGTAAAGTTACATAATATCAAGAGGAGTTCATCGTGGCATGGCCATTATGAAGCTAATAGAGTAAATCATATTCACCAAGCATTCGTATCAGTCCATACGGCCTTCAATTTTCATATGGCACTGATTTCCAGGTTATAGTCGTTTTCAACTAAGCACACAATTTGTCTTAGGTATCTTATTTTCTTTTAAGTTTCCTTTTTTATGCGCCAATGTATATATATATATATATATATATATATATATATATATATATATATATATATATATATATATATATATATATATATATGTATATATATATATATATATATTTACATCTCTCTGTGTGTACATCAGAAAGCACACGCCAGCATGTGTATGCAGTTCCTGTTGCCGACGCACCCAGTTCACGCAGTAATGATACATCACAAGAGGGCGATGCTGATACAAATGGTGCTGCAACAGCAAATCCTGCTGCTGCTGCTGCGTCAACAGATGAAGCCAGTGCGGTTCCAGCAGCAGATAGTCGGCCGTCGTCGGCCTCGGGCACAGTACGATTTCACGGACTTTCCTTCACCGTGGAGTGGTCGGACTGGGCAAGACCACCGCCGGCATATGACACGATTGTTGGCACATTGCCGACGTACGAGGGAGCCACAGCAGATGGAGCCTGTCCTATCCCAAAAGACATAACCGAGGTACGTATAACCTACAAAAAATTTTGGTATCGCCGTCCGAAAGGAGCAAATATGTCGCGGCGTCTATGCACTGCATCGTTATGGGAGAAAAAAATTTCCTCATCTAAATTACGTTACCGACATGAATGGCAACTCTGCTGTGATGAAATTGTGAAGTCATACATATATATGCATTTACATATATATATATATATATATATATATATATATATATATATATATATATATATATACACCATAAATTCTCTATTATAAGACGAGCCCCGACTTTGGGACATCTATCATCTACAAGGTTTAAATCTCGGTCATTTTGTTCAGCAGAAAAACCCTAATAGAAGACGCACCCTGACTTCATCATCTTTATTTTCGTACTCATAGTACACAGTTCAAGCAGGTTGTATCTTAAGCATTTGCCAAATGTATAAATAAAGTTATTTGATACATACATAATCAATAAGGTCATCAATTTCAGTATGACACAATATCGCACTAAGTCGCTCGTCACTAATGTCACAGAGCTCACGTATGAGGGACACCTTAGTCTGGTCACAGGGGTTCACTGACTGGGTATGACTGATGATCATGGCATTAATTCGCTTGAAGGAGCTGCAATTTACAAACAGATTCCTGTCTATCTCGTATTTGGCTAGTAGAGCATAAAGTGAGTTACCAGTGTCTGAACGGCCTCCAGCCAAAGTCAGTCGGGTACATAAATTTACAACTTCATTTTGGCTATTAAGTATACTATGTACGAATTTAAAGAATCGCTTGTGCAATTGGATTTCAATAGACAAGTCACTTGAAATTAACGGCAGTAAATTGCAGTGTGTCTGGGAAGGCAGGCACCAGATGAGACGTACAGCTTTGCTTCATGCCACAAAAATTTTGTCTATTTACTTGTTAGAAAAATCGCACAACTGAGACCCACTAAATGACATACAGTACGATTTGAAAAGATTGTATCTGGTGGAGGTAAATATGTTAACGAACTGAGCCAAAAGCAAGTTTACCTCAGAATAAAATTTGCTAATGCATCGATCAACATTACTTCTAGTGGAATATGGACCAATCAGATGACCAAGATGAATGAGTTCCAGAACTTTCTCAAAGAGTTCACCGCCCAAAGATAATGAGTCGCGTGGTTCAGTTGAGGAATATGACATCCACTTGCTTTTGATGACCAAGATGAATGAATTTCTGTACTTTCTCAGAGTTCACCGCCCAAAGATAATGAGTCACATGGTTCAGTTGAGGCATATGACATCCACTGGCTTTTGTTTTCATCACTGGGATTGGTTGATAACCACCCCATCTTAACTTTAATTTTGGAAAGTGGATGCACCTTTATTTATCTATTGTCATCTCCACTTATCCAAGATTGTTATCTGCACACGCCTGAATAAATACTCTCAATATGATTCATTATGCAATTTTCCTGTTTCAATTTTGGGCTTATCTATTTTTATGAGAACTGTTAAGAACCCCATTTGCTTGTAATTATAGGGCTAGCTGGGGGTACTTTTAGGGAAATTACTCTACAAGCAAGTGTTACGTCAATGTTCATATATTACTACCTGAGCCTAATGAGAATTACACAAGGGATAATTACGGTCACCTGTGGCTTTATATTGTCCCATCCCACAAGCCATTAATATTACTTGACCGTCCCAAGTTGCTTGAAAGTAGGGTCTGCATTACAGTTAACATCTGAAAATAACCTCCCTTTCTATTTCAATGCCTGAGAACTGTAATCACTATACACATAAAAATGCATGAAAAGTAAATTAATTAATTTGCAAGATGTGGCCACGATTTCTGACGACTGTTCTTTGCATAATTATTTGTAGAGGCACGTGAGCTTTGGTCTTTAACATGGTATGAGATTCATGAAAACTGTGTCCTGCAATTTGAGTTACACCACGTTTCTAAATTCACTCCTTCAGAAGGAGCCACACCCATACGCACACACCTTTCACAGGGCTCCCAGTCAGGGAACTATGTTTACTATTCACATGCCGTCCATGGAATATGATACGAAGAACCTTGAGGTTGTGTCCTCGGATGTCCGATGAAAACTGCAGTGGACGCCTTTGTCAAGTCCACAGTGGAATAGAGTCGATGATAATTTAACTTCGTATTTGAGGTGCACATTTTATTGGACTGGAGGGAAACATTGTTTCTTCCACATAATTTCAGTGAGAGAGACGGTACTTAAGTTTGTGTTCTCCATTTTATTTGGTGAAAAGAAAAGGTTTTTGCGGGGAAGGCAACAGCAAAAGCGAGTCATCTGTGTTGTCAAGCTGTTGCGGTTCTTTGTCCAGCGCATGTTCGTAGAACAACGCATGCAACATTCGTGTCTGTGCTCTTAAAGAACCAATAGTTTCCATTTCATTTTGCACAAGGTGAACCATTCTGCCTCTGTTTCAGCCTCCGCCGTGCTACGACAACATCATTACTGTTGCCCCACGTCTGCCACGTCTGCCACAGCCACGAGATGAACCACAAACAAATCTTATAGACCTATCCACCCTGGAAGCCCCAAGAAGTGAACAAAACGTGGCGGACAGACACCAAACAGAGGAGGAGGACCCCAATAGTTCTGGTGGTGTTTAGGGTTTCCTCCAGAATACGCTACATGAGTGAATCCACGTCACAGCAAGTCAACTATAGCGAGAGAATGAACGAGGGTCAGAGTAGCAAAAGAAGCAAAAGCGATAAAACAAATTGCATTTGACAACAATGGAGGAGTGAAACTGACCATAGTATATGGTAGGTGACACATGATTGGATCTTACCTGATATAAGCTGCTGACGTCTTCCATGAAGCAAGGCATTTTTGATGTCACGTGACAGTCATCATTTCACATAATTTATTCACATACAAGTGCCTCCGGCTGTACCCACGTAAATTAAATTGACGTCAAAGGAAGTCTGTGTAAAAGGGGAAAGAACGTCCATTTTAAACATGTGTCAACAAATGTCCAAGTTACCTGTTAAGCGCCTGACAAAAAAAATATGTGTTGTTCCCGAAACTCGATCGACCCTACTGAAAAGGTCCGACCCAAAATAAATTTTATGACACATGAAAAAAAAAATTCAAGCCGCTCCTCCCTGATAAAAATTGAACGACCCTGAAAGATTTTATCGAGAAAGTGGCCGTCTTGTGACTTTTTTTTTATTTATTTGTTTTTGTTTGCAATAGAGTCAACCCCAAAACAGGATTTTATTTCTGCTTGTCTGGAGGGTTAACTTGGGCCAGGAAAACAACATAGCTGCATAGCCACTGTTGCTCGGTGAAACAGCATAGCCACAATGATGGTTGCATAGCCACGGTTGTTCGGTGATCGCAATCGTAATATTTTGCCAGGTTTCAGGGGTCCCTTCTTCGAGTCACCACGGTAAACAGTCATTAAAATATTTTTAAAACTGACTATTTTAACTTTAATCTTGCCCACTCGGTTGTGTCTGAAGCGGTTATCATCATTAGCTACAAATCCGAATGCGACACCATACCCTGACAAATGATGCACCTGTTAGTCAGCACCATTTTGAACATGGCTCAATGTATTGTGGGACAGTCGCACAAAATTACATTTGATTTGGATATCAAAGTGACAGCTGACTGTGAAATATCTGCAAAATATCCAGTTTTGGTTTAACATATTATAAAGGGCCCAAGATCGGCCCATGACTATCCTCATTTACAAACCTTTAGATGCAGAATCCACTATTTTAAAAATGGCAGCTAAGTACATCTGCGGTAGTCCCGATTGGATATTTTGAAGAAGTAGTATCCAAAAATATGTGTTATTAGTGCTAAGAGAAGGTTGATTTGTCGAATGAATTTAATGTACAATATATAATCGGAATTTTCCAGTGTGAGCATAACCTAAAATACAGTGCCTTGAATTTACCAGTTATGGGTGGCGATGGGCCCCAGAAAAGGAATATTGTGTTTGACACTTAAGTCGCCCCCAGACTATAAATTAAATACCAGCACTGGGCGAAGGAGGCCAGATTACGTGCTGGGTCAAAGATGGGGCTTAGTGGAGAAGGTTGCCCAGATAGTGGATATAGGTCCTAAACTACAGGCGCGTTTTTATATAATTGGTAACAAGCGCCTTGGTCTGTGCCCTGGTACCAAATTCAACTGACATCAAAGGAGGTAATATGTAAAAGGGGAAAGAACATCCATTTTAAACATAACTGTTACGTTTCAACAAATGCCCAAGTTAGGGGCTATCCACAATTATCAACATTTTCATCTGTGTCCAAAATGGCGGGGGGGGGGGGGGGGGGTCAGAACCAGGCGACCATAGCTTTCAACCTTAAAAAATGTTGATTTTCTACATCCAACATTTTCAGTTCCCCTGTAAAACTTCAACCTGCCTCCAGGTGTTACTTTACATTTTAAACCCTTTTTCCCATCAACCCCTTGATGTAATCCCTATTCGGTCAGCTGGAACAAATATGTGCAGACCCAAAGTCATAAGCTGGTGAAATGTAACTTAAGGGAACTGTGTTTACATATACTGACGTATGAACTGGACATTCAGCATAAATTTCATTGATCAAACATTATGAATATTATTTACAAAAAACATAGACATAGACATTTATATTTTGTTTGTCCCCTTAATTTGCCAAATATTTATACAAGAATAAATTTACTTTATTAAGCTTAGACAAGGAAAACTGTATGCACTCCTTGTCTAAGCATTTCGGTCATATGTGAGGTTGAGTGTCTGTATTTACAATGAGTCCGGAAAAAATGTTGATGATGGCCATAAACAGCGGAGGGGGATAACAATTTATGGTCATTTTGGACATAAATGAAAATGTGGACAATTATGGACGGCCTCTTACCTAAGGCCTAACAAATGTGTGGGTGTGTTTGTGTGGTTCCGATAAACCGATCAACCTCACAGAAAAGGACCGAGTCCCGACTCTAAGCATTTTTTATGAAACATAAAATAATTTTTAAAAAGTTTCAAGCCACCTTTCCCTGATCAAAATTGATCGACCCTGGCTGAAAGACTTTATCGAGAAAGTGGCCGTCGTGTACCGTTACTTTGCAGTAAAGTCAACTCAAACAAAGTAGTTTATTTCAACTTATCTGCAGTGCTTGTTGGCCGGAGAAAGAGCATAGCTGCATACCCACTATATTGGGTGAAACAGTATAGCTATAGCCCCGGTTGAAAGATTTTATCCAGAAAGCGGCCGTCATGTGCCGTTATGTTGCAGTGAAGTCAACTCAAACACAGAATTTTATTTCAACTTGTCTGTAGGGTTAACTTGGGGCAGGGAAACAGCATAGCAACACAGAGTTCAATAAGGCATTGCCACGGTCGTTCGGTGAAACAGCAGAGGCCATAGCCTCATTTGGGTCAGCCTTTAGGGACCTCATAGCCCGTCTGGTTTGGTGATCGTTATTGTAATGTTTCGCTAGGTTCCAGGTGTCCGTTGTCTGTGTAAGCAGTGCAAACGGTCGTTAAAGAACTTTTAAAACCAGACTTACAATGTACAATCTTAACTTGACTCTGCCCACCCGATAGTGTTCGAAGCAGTTATCATTGTTAGTTACAAATCCAAGTGCCACGCAATAAACCTTGAAGCAACCAGCACGCGGTGAACGCCATTTTGAACATTGCGCAATGCCACACAATAAAACATTTGATTTGGATATCAAAGTGAATCTGGTCACAGCATATAGCATATCATTATTGATGCTCCGAAACATTTGCAAAATATATACTTTTGGTTGCATATATTATAACCCCCTTCCCCAGATTATCCCATTACTATCCTCATTAAAAACCGTTGGGTGCAGAATCCGCAATTTTCAACATGGCAGCCAAGTGCCGGTAAGGCCATTTGATATTTTGAAAGGGTAGTATCCAAAATATGTGTGCAATCGGGGTTAAGGGACGGTTAATTTCTCAAATAAATGTAATGTATAAAATATAAGGGGACTTTTCCAGAGTGAGCATTACCGGAAAATGTACATACACTGCAATACAGATATCAGCATTAGCAAGCGATGGGCCCCAGAGTATGGATTTTGTATCAGATACTGAAGTCGCCCTTAGGCTACAAATTAAGCAGCAGCACTAGTAGTACCCACCACGACCCCCTGGTGTATGAAAGATGGAGCTTGGGCGAGAAGATTGCCCCGATAGTGGATACAGGTCTGAAAGTACCTGCGGGTTTTTATATAAGTGGTAACAATAGAAAAACAATACAAAACACGAGGGTTGTGTTTCATATGTTGTTCTATTGTGTTAAGCAATTAACGAGAAGCTTTTGTGATAAATATGAATCAATAGATTGAAGTGTAATTAAAATAAATATACGTGGACTAAACCCCCGCCCTAAATCTCGTCAAAATCACCCAGATGTCAAGTGTTTCCTGCTAAACAACTGAATTTCAGACGGTCTGTGCTTCACATTAATGTGCGATAGAAAGATCGAAAGTGCAAAATCATCAAGTAGACAGTTTTGCTCATATTTGCCTCATGAAAGTAACCGAGTGGATGCCAGTATTTCAGTCATGATTTAAGGGGAAATTCAAGTGCCAATTAAAAAAAATAATAAAGCATTACTCTTAGAACAACTGTTCTGCTTTTTACTTCAGATTTTCCTTTAGATTTTGTATATTTTGTCGATTTCACACAAATATTTTTATATATTATTTTTATATATTATCTATGTATATTATGGAATGTAGGAGGGAACATATTGTATATAACTTTAAAAGGTGTGTTTATGAAAAAATCTGAAGATTGCCTCCGTGTTTGTAATCAAGAATTTTTACTGCCGCACTCATTGATGTAGGGTTAATTTTAGATTCTATGGTGGTAACCTTTTTATCACTATCGTTCTGCTAATTCTTCACATGATATGTATATATGATTTTGTCTTGGAACCGATGATCAAAGGCTGTCCTCGGAGTTCTCTTGGACGTGGAGCTACTTAAGCTCAAAAATGAAATATTAGACTGTTTATAAACAAAGTATGACTTAATCTGCCAGTGTATAGGAGGAGATAAGAAATCAAGTCCTCAACATACACGCAGTAAGAAGTAATTGTGTGTTTCTGCATGCCCTTGGGGGGATGTATCTGGTAGTCGAGGGTCGTGGTTTTTCTTTCGTGGTGGGAAGAGTTTTGGAGTCATTCTGTGTGTGAGTGAGTGAGTGATATTTTCAAGTCTCCAATGTGGCTAGAGGTCCACTATGATACATGCAATGGCACCCTGAGACTAAATTAGTGATTGGGCCATTTCGTCTCAAACAAGACCAGTATTTTGCTTATCGTGCTTTCTTTTCAATATAAATTTTTCAAGTCATAGTTTTCAAACATGGAGCATCTCAAAGGAAGGACCACTTCTATTTTTAGGTGCAAGAAAAGGTGTTTTTGATACCGAGCTGCCACTGTATTGTGATGGGTGCAGCATCGGTTGCTTGACTTGACAGGGGCATGAAGTATGTATACGATGCCTGAAGGCGACAATGTCCGACAGTTATTTTGGAAGAAGGACATTAACATTTTATGCTTAACATATTTGTTTACACCAGATCATAGATCACCTAGTAGCACAAAATTATTTATCTGCCGACTTTTACCAACACACACACACACACACACACACACACACACACACACACACACACACACACACACACACACATATATATATATATATATATATATATATATTTATATATATATACATATGGCGGTTAAAGGATTTGGTGACAAATGGAAAATTGTGGTTTTTCATATTACAAGCAAATCCAATAGGGCTTGTGGCCTCCGTGACTGTTCTAATAACGATTGTCGTTTTGACCAGCTAATTTTTACACCGTTACAATAATTTCAAATAAAGTGTATCTGTTTTGTGGTTTCTTTTTATCAAAATGTGAACATTCCTTGAATGTATGTTTATTTTTGTGTTATGTCCAATCTTTTACTAATATGTATACTCCTTGTCACCTGTTTTTACAGAAAACTTCAGCGATTTTATTGCGTAAGTGAAATGTTTTAAAATACGAATTTCTCGTAAAATATGAATTTCTTCCAAAAACTGTCAGATTACCTATCGTCATTTTGTCAACTTACAAACTTTGACGGGTTCAGATATAGGCCCAGCTCTTCTCTTGAGAGATACTAGACTTACCTTCAACGCAAGCGTTGACCGAAGGGTCTGCCATTTACTCAAGTTAAGTCATGGTGACACCAAAATCTAATATGTTCATCTTGCGAGGTTAGATTAACATATTAGATTTTGGTGTCACCATGACTTAACTTGAGTAAATGGCAGACCCTTCGGTCAACGCTTGCGTTGAAGGTAAGTCTAGTATCTCTCAGGAGAAGAGCTTGGCCTATATCTGAACCCGTCAAAGTTAATATAGATTGAATAAAATAACAGAATCGTCTACGTCAGTCTTTTTTGTTTAGAATGTTGTCCACACAAACTATTAAAATTATGAAATGAGACATTTGGAAATTAAACCACTGTAAAAAATCAAACTCAACGTGAAATTTTGAACTTGCGACAAAGAATGTCGCCCTGGATTTCTAGCACTGCTTGAATTGGTGCAACACCATTTTGTCGTGGGCTTCTAGTTGCTACCTGCAACGTAAAACACACCCCAGTATTTTATAGTTAATACTTTTTGTGTCCTTGGTGTTAACCAGAAGTATGTAATACTAACACTATAAGCCTTCCCTTTACTTTGTCTTTGATGTTAACTATATGAACCTCAATGCCATTTTTCTGTTGTTGTTGTGGTTGTTGTTGTTGTTGTTGTTGTTGTTGTTGTTGTTGTTGTTGTTGTTGTAAAGGTGAGTGTTTGCTTTGAATTTGATGCATTTCTTTGATCTGTGATGTTGCCCGTGAGATTTTCCTTTTTCCTTGACTTTGATTTCAAGCTCTTAGCTTCAAACTTTTCCTTTATGCATGATGTTAACTCTAAGCCTCCCCTTTGTCCCTGATGTTAACTGTAAGCCTTTCTTTTGTCCCTGATCTTAACTGCTAGCCTACGTTTTGTTCGTGGTGTTATCTCTAAGCATTTTACCAAGCTTACGTGAACATATTAAAGAACGATTTGATGAGAGAGTACGGTGTTTATTGTAGGATATTCCAGAGTGGAACGTGATATTGAACTAATCTTATCTACTGTGCCGAGGAAGTTTCGTTTCTGCATGTG
>CAXHWN010000551.1:0-102662 GCA_964020975.1 Hermodice carunculata
GCTTATGTAGCTGGGAAATTTGTGACAATGATGGAAAAAAAATTACAAGAAAAGATGACAGGAGCAAAGATATGGTGTAAAAACAACAAATTGTTTTTGAATGAAAAGAAAAGTAGGTTATGTTACTATCACTTAAAAAGAAACTAAGTCAATGTAAACATGAACTGTTAAATGTTAGAATTAGAAGATTATTTGGACAATGTGGACAACTACAAAATACTAGGGCTTCATGTTGACAAATGCCTAACACGGGAAAAACATATATCCGTTCTTTGCCAAAAAAATTGCAGGAAAAGTAAACACTTTTGGGAAGATAAAGCATTTCCTTCCATTCATATAAGAAAACTGTACTATAATGCTTACACCCTCCACACTTTGATTTTTGTTGTATATTTTAGGGTGGATGCAACAAGGAATTACGTGGTAAATTAAGAAGGCTTTATAAATTTTCTGCATATATTCAGTCCTTAAGGTCAATGGTATGCATAGTTATAAAAGTCTGGTGTATACACTGCAATGGTTAACTATTGATGAAAGGATTCATCACAGGAAAGCACAATTAATGTATAAAATGATGAATGGTATGGCACCAATGTATCTGAAGGACCTATTTTTCATATGTGAAGGACAGATGTTCCATGAATTTAAGATCATCAACCAATGACCACCTATATCTACCAAAACCCAGGACAAATTACCAGAAATCCTCATTTGTGTATTCAGGGGCCATTCTATGGAACTTTCACTAGTAACTTGTTTCGGCGTTAGTGGGTGCGTTTCGGCGTTTCAGGGCGGTTCCCGGCGTTACACAGCGTTTGCCGGCGTGAGACGGCGGGTGTTACAAACGCCGGCAAACGCCAACTAACGCTGGCAAACGGCAAAATTCAATTAAGCCTTTTGGGGCTCGGCGTTAGTCAGCGTTTGGCGGCGTTAGTCGGCGTTTGCGTAAATTCCATGTATTATATTCACAGGGATTTACATCTATGTTAGCACAAAGCTATACATACATACATATGTACAATTGCAAATAACTTGTTTATGATATAAAGAAATTTTATGCACAGGAACCCCACCTCATATGGCACCACTCCCTTCCTCCTGTACTGGAACAAAATAGAGTGTCATCATTAGGGGGGTGTACTGTGGACAGCTTTAGCAACTATCAGCACTGCGAAGCCCAAGAATCATCTTGGGTAGCAATTAAGCGAAACACTAGTAATATAAATTATCATTTGACACTTTCAGGTTCATACATGTATGATTGCCTTCAGAGATAAAAGGTGCCTAGCATGCTTAACGCATTCAAGCCACACTGCTATGAACGAGTGACAAACGTGCCTGGTTCTTTTTGCATAAATTTGTAAGTCAGATGCGACTCATTTAAACATCTGCAGGCTTGGTTCCAAAATGTGCTGCAGCGTAATTGTAAAAAATAATTCAATAGGGCACAAGTAAATGAATGCAAGAAAGCTCACTTGACACTGGCCACAAGCACCATTAAGTTGAAGCATGGAAAGTCCTATAAAAATGGTCTGTTTGACAGGGAAACTGGTTGTGAACACAACTCTATGTAACAGCACCAAAGAAGGCAACAATTTATATCTGGTTTTCGGACAATTTGAATGGCAAAGGGTTAATTTTGTTAGTTTGTGTTGAATTCCAGCAAATTAGATGGAAAGTTCCATCAGCGTCAACAGTGGAAGGAGTTAGGGGCAAAGTGCTCCACTTAGTACATTCTCTTGTTACTTTTAGCAAAACATCAATTGACTCAGTCTGTGAGAAAGGGTGTGATGGGGTGAGAGAGGGGTGGCTGAGAGACGCATATACACCACTAGCCCTTATCCCCTTGAACCAGCAAAAACTAGTTAAAGAGATAATATACTGTCAGCTTCATCGTGATCGAGAGAGAGAGAGAGAGAGAGAGAGAGAGAGAGAGAGAGAGAGAGGAGAGAAGAGAGAGAGAGAGAGAGAGAGAGAGAGAGAGAGAGAGAGAGAGAGAGAGAGAGAGAGAGAGAGAGAGAGAGAGAGAGAGAGAGAGAGAGAGAGAGAGAGAGAGAGTTTTCATCCTTATTGCATTAGTGAAAACCATTTGAAAGACTTGTAGATCAGTCTTATCTGAATTGCATTGCCAGAGGTCAATCAACAACTTTCCTTGGCATGTGTTGGGTGGCAAGTCTGCACCCAGGCCCTCCCAAGAAGACCTGTCGGCAGAGCCGCAGTGCAGAGGGACAGGGTTAATCTCTGTCCTGCAGGAAAACCACAGTGTTTAAGGGCCCCAATGGTTTGGAGATCACAGGTCACAAAATACGTTCATCATAAGTCACCCAAAGGTTTGGCTGCTTGAAGCTGTGCTTTATAATTGGCGCAGAAATCGTAGTCTTCAAAATGTTCAGAAGTCTCCATGAAATGTGATAACTTAACACAGAGACAACAACAGCCCTGTTCTGTACCACTAGATATCCTGGCTTTTTAGCTTGTTCGTTATATTTATTTTATTATCTTTATTAATATAGAGCCTCTTTTCCAGATCCTCCATTCTTCTACATGTATTTACAAAATGTTTTCTGCCACCTTAAAAAAAAACTTGTATCATGAAAATGATAGAACCGAGATTAGGGTGACAATGCATCAGAAAGAACCATTTCAACCTTATTGTTGCAAAATTTTCTCACCATCCAGGGCCCTGCCTCCCCCCCCCCCCCACGAACCAACTGTATTCTTGGTTGTTTTGCTTCCTGAAATCTGCAGTTCACATATTTATGCAGGAGAGAATTTGTGTCTCTACATGTATGAGAGTGTCGGGGGGGGGGGGGGGGGGGGCTCTGTTAATGGCATTCTGGCAAGCGATTTGGGTTTTCAGCAAACAAGGGCTAAGGAAGAGGAGATATTTGTGGGGGATAATGGAACATTCCTCCCTCTTCAGATAACATGTAAGTGGTGTAGCATTAAGGTACCAAGAGACCCTTATCTCTCTGCCTGTGGGCCCAGTTTGTCATCTCACAGACATACCCGGTACAGGACGTGGTTTCACCGTGGCTCATTACCTCCTGGTACCTGGCTGCTCAAACCCTTAACAAGTATAAAGACCAGCAGACGTAGATACATGTACGCACTTAGTGTAAGGAGTTAAACATACCATGTTATATGTCCATCCAAAGAATGCCAATTTACAGGTACCATACTCAAAAGCAGAAGGGGGCAATGGAGGGGTGGGGCATAAAAACAAACAATTTGTATATAGACAACCAATTGTAGACATATTATTAGGACTGGAGTACAAGTAGCCAGGGGAAGATCCAGTAATACGAGGCAAGCATATAAATTTCCCACACGATGGCATACCTGGTTGTCTTAGTAACCATAGGCTCCCCTGGCGATATACGGACTGCCACTTGTGCTAGGAAGCAGGATATTAGTAATATTTTGGAAATAAAGAATACTTAGTACAGAACAAGCAGATGGAATTGTTCTAATATCCAATTTAAGAAACACTAAATGAATATGACTTTGGCATTTGTAAACTTAGAGTTCTCTAAAAGACACTAATTTTGTGAAAAAGGGGTATGAAGCCCTGCCTGTGGTAGTGATGTGCCCATGTGTCCTCCATGATTGATAGGCATGAACTCTGTGCTTTTGTGGCGGGAAATTAATATGCATGTCTCGTATTATCATGTAGTTTACGAGCAGAAGTTAAACCAGAAGTTTTGAGTCACTTTGGATATATAAATATGAATACTAATCTGTATGTATTATGATTACTAGTGCTATTAGATTACAGATGGCACCACAGGACTGGCTATATGAGGAGCTTAGTGGTGGTGTTGGATTACAGATGGCACCACAGGACCATACAGCTGTATGTGTAGCTGATAGCGTCGGATAACAGATAGCGCCACAGGACTTACTTTACATTAAGATAGCTGAAAGCTTAATCCTCTCATTATCCCCATCCAGGAAGGATTTGGGATTGGATGCGGTATATTTGCTCATGCTTCCTGCTGAAGCATCATAGTCTGGTCTATTTTTCAGAAACCATAGTAAGTAGCTGTGTCAAACTTCCCCCTGGGAGTATTTGGAGCAGATATATGCATTAGTTGACAAGACACATGGCCATCTTCAGTTTCTGTTTCTTGGTTAAGAAAGTATGTGCTGGAACTACAAACTAGCAGTGCCACCTAGTGGCAGTGTCTGTGTTTCACCGATTGACCCTTCCCTTGTTAAAGTAAGACTGAGTCAATAGCTTTCCTTGAGAGAGCCCAACTTATGGCAATGAAAGCTGTTGAACCGGAACATGTTACCCTGATAGGTCTCACTTCCATATCTGATTCAAATTATTTCCCATTATTATTGGAATTGGTAAAAACCTTGAAGCTGATGCCATTTGATGAGAAGCCAGTTTTTGCTAGGTTAACTCATTCCATACTATGGTCCCAGGCCTTGGTCAGTGGTTTTGCCAGGCAAGGCCAGAACCACTGACTGAGGACTATAGGCATTTTGGTGCTTGAACAAAAGCTCTTTTAATGAAGAATTTAAATATGCAATTGTCATCTTAAATCTAGGTAAATATACAGAAAAATCAGGGACTGGTATGGAATCAGTTAAGGGGAAAGGGTTAAGTTATGTTTCTTCTGTGATATGGAAAGGAGGGATGGGGATTATGTCTGGACAACCCTAACAGGCATTTTTGGAGTAGACTGAATGAGAAGAATGTAGACCACGATTCCTTGGTTCATTTGCATGGATTTTTCAACAGAAGAATTTGGGTATTTTTGTACAAAGTGAGCATAGTATTATCTTGGGGTACTTGTTCAGGTGGAAGACAGGCCATTTATATTTTGTCCTCATCCTCTGGCCAAGTATAGATCCAAAATCTTTAATTTGGTCCTCATATACAGACTGAGCACTTGAACCATCTTGGTCCTCTTGTTCTCGCAGAGCACAGACTCAGAGCATGATGAGCAGATTGGATCATCCTGTATAAGTTGATTATCTAATTACTGTGTTCTCTCATTAAGGCTTAGCACAATGTTTTATGCACGGACTACATAAACACAGCACTGTGGATCAGGGTCTGCTTGCAATGCAGGTGGCCATACTAAGAACCATTGTATATGTTCTGTCATAACGTCTAGGTAATGTGCATTTTATTTATCATGCAGTGTGTCCCAGATGAGAGGTGCTGTGCCACAGTTGTGTCAACTGCTTTTAGAATTTCATTCTGAAATAGCTACATTTTGAACAAAGCTGCAACATCTATAAATCACAAATACATAAACATGTACTAGCACATTTGACATATAGATGGCAGGTGTTTGTCGTAAAGCTTTACATATCTAAGTGTCTGCCACTTACACAACTTTTTTTTGACGTCCACAAAATTAATTACTTTGAATATCGATCAGGGAGAGGAGGCTTATATGTTGATCTATTTAGCTTACCCTATTGCTCTTGTCTGTCTGCCTGTCCATCCATCCATAAACGTTTTTGTTGTACATACGATACTGTCCACAGTGAGTTTTCATATTAGCCCCATATAACTTTCAGGACTTATTAAGTGCAAAAAAATCTGGGGCAAGTTTGATTGGTTGTGAAATTTGATGGCAACATCAATCATATTCTGCAAAGAAAGGAAGTTGGATATTGTACAATGTGGGTGACCTTGACCTACTTTCTGTAGGTCACAGAGGGTTTGCATTTCAGAAAATAATTTTTGAGATGGACATTACGTGTTAATTTGGAAATATATATGTAAATATACCATATAAGAGCAGCATTGTACAGACCGATCGCAAGTCTTATTACTCGTGGAGTCATGGTGGTGCCAGTGGTGGTATTAATTGAAACAAGCATCAGAGATATCAAAAAACACATTAAATTAAATCTTGGGATAACAAATTGAGATGGAACTACAAAATTTTTGTCAAATATGCATTAAGCCAGTGATAAAACTTTGTAAAATTTTGGGTGACAATTAACTATTTTCAAAGCCATGATACACTTTAATAAAGGAAACTAGATTAAGTATGTTGAGAAGGACTTTCAGACAAGACTTAATGTAGTGTACCAATAATCAACAGTGTTCCTTGCAACTGGTATGGGCCCGAAGCCAGTTTTCGTGGCACATCAGTTTTCGTGGTACGATGAACAACTTTAGTCAATACCTGACTGCTTGGTTTCTAATTTATGCAATATTGGGCAGTTTGTAAGCATAATTGATATTTTTAAATGCTGTTTTGATTCGAAATTATTTCTGACATCACGACGATCAGGCACAAAGTCGGTACCATGAAAACTGATGCCCTGAAAACTAGCAAAGCCACTACACACGCAGGGTGCTTAGGAAAAGTGTTGACTTTGTCCAAAAATGTGACAGTTGAGGGTTAATTTATAAATATGGTTGATTAATTCAGCTTTCTTGGCATCAAAATTAGAGTAAAAAGTTTAGAACTTTTATGCTGCGCATTAAGTGATGTTTGTTTGCGTGTCCTTTTGCTTGAATGCTTTCATTGTTCATACATACTACCTACATGTGGAAACATCTCTTCTTTATTCAGTGGCTGGTTCATCACATAAACCTCTTGCATTGTCCATGCAGTAGTTGGCTTCTTCATATATCTCGATTGTTCATTGAGCACAACGTACATGTATGGTAACCCAGGGACTGGGCCAAGAGCTTTCTTAATTGCACCCAGAGTGCACTGACGAAAATTGACGGCAAATACCATGTCATTGTGTGACCAGAGGGGGGCCACAGAATACTAATCAATGATATAGAGAATCCAGTATGGGCTGCCTGTTGGGGATCATGTTAGGATCACGAAAATCGACCAATGAGTGATCCCAATGTTTTCCCCAAAAGGTAACTCATACTGAATTTTGTTTCTCCTATTTCTAAACACAATACCAACCAAATTTGTATCCTATCAGACATGGGAGGAATATTCTCAATGAAGACAAAAAAATAAATAAATAAATAAAAGTAAAATTAAATAATAAAATGAAAATAAAATAAAATAAAGATGCAGTGACATCTATGACGTGAGAGGAGGCTGGTATGGCAATACCTCAGCATTAAGTCAGGATTAAGCCCACTTATCTCATATCTCATAGTAGAGTTTGTTTCTGTAGCTATTGGCTGCAAGTTTTCACCCTTTTTCCATTCTAATTAAAATTGAGTGAACAGCTTTTCTTGATGAGGGTTGGGTCCTTACCACCGAACCCACACCAGGGAAAGCAGTTTCTTGCATGCGACATGTTACCTTGGTGGGTATTGTCCATATTTCTCGAGCAAGTTGGGGTTTTTTTCTTTACTTTTGTAATTAGTCAAAAACATTGAAGCACATGAGTGTTTTCTTGAAACTTGGAGGTAAAATGTGTACATAGAGAATCACTATTGTGTGACATAGAGAATCACTATTGCATAACACAGAATCACTATTGCATAACAGAGAATCACTATTGCATAACATAGAGAATCACTATTGCATAACATAGAGAATCACTATTGCATAACAGAGAATCACTATTGCATAACATAGAGAATCACTATTGCGTGACTGCATGGATACAAGTTAACAAATGTGACGAGCAGTTACTCCGCCTTTGGGGTAGTAATGTATCGCTCAAACAGAACTTGCCAGTCTCATCTGTGAACCTGTATCCAGTCATACGATGGTGATTCTAGATTTATCCCAAGAATAAATGCAGAATAGGCACACATTTATGAGAGTGTTTGTTCAATAATACTAGGTAAATCAGTTTTGTACACAGCGCCAAGGATGGAGGAATTTATGCATGGTAAAAGTGATAAAAATAAGGCATATACAGTTGTTCCTGTCTTGAGGGACTGCCCCAAGGGCAGGTGAAAATATGGTCTCTCAAAACAGGTAGTCTTTCATTAGAGGTATAATAACATGGAAAAGATAGCACAGTGTTCTGAGAGAGCGGTCTTAAAAAGATATGTGGTCTCTCAAGACAGGTTCCACTGTATCACAGTTTCAAAATGTGGCTTCGCTATTAGTGCTGAGGGAAAGAAGCCAACCAGAGGACTTAAAAGAATAACTTGAATAATGTGTGACTTCACTGACAAAAGGTGACAGCAGTGAACAGGAGGGAATGAATGTCATTGACATTATGTCATGTTGCACAACAGAATGAGGAAACGTGGTCATGGAAGAGTGTGGACAGGTCGACAATGTGCGGCTTTACCAGCGATTCAGTCGCGTGGACATTGATTGTTACTGAGCCATTAAAACATGCTCCTGCAAACATGCCAGACATTAAGTTATTGACACTGGACATCAATGTTACAGTGTTGACCGCTGGAAGCACAGTGGACGTAGCAGTCGGTGATGTTTCATCGAGTTGATGAGCACTCTGAGAAGGCAGGATGGCCATGTTTTCGGCAGGCATCAAAGGCAGACACACTTCCCAAGCAACACAACTGCGATGGGCTTGAGTACATCCAGGATTTGTCAAGATGTAATACACATCATGGGTTGTTGATTATGAGAGGCAACATCATAGTTGTTGACAATAGAAATATTATGATCACCGCTCAACTCCATAGTGGTGGTTTTCTACACCCAGGTGTAAACATTAAATTTAGCAGCATTAAACAGTTCCGGTTCAGAGTATTGAAAATTCCAATGTAATTTGCCATATAAGGATAGATGACCTGGGTCATGGGCCTTATAAGGAAAAGCAGCAATGCAAAGATCAGATACAGCTCAAAATTAAAGAAATGATAGTTGGATATACATAGAAGTAAGTTTTTCCAAATTGCATTAAGGACTAAGCTCAGAAGTTAAAGCTCAGCTACGGAAAACAATGAGTGCTCCAAGTTTATTATGGGATGTGCTGTGTACCTCTTTCTGAAGGTTCACTTAAACCTTTCAGTGCCAATCACATCTAAAGTGGATCTACTAAAGTCAAACTAGTCTGAATATCATTAGGATTTTAGATTCTTATTCCTCGTAAAAACACCTTTCATCCAAGTACCAGCATGCCTCTAGTTCCAGAGAAAATATCCCAGGTCAACAGCTTTTCTTGGCACACATTGGTTGCAATGCACCGAATGCGCAAGAAATGCCGAGAAAAACTGTTGACTCAGTCCAAAATTTGGCACTAAAATAGTTGGGCATCTTGAATCCTTTCAAAGTACAATGATAAAGCAGGTACTTGGTTTTAGTAAGAGAACAACGGGCCTACAGAATAGCTCCGCTATTCTGAAGGCCTGTTGTATTCCACAGGTCATGGTCCTATGGGAGGCTCTGCCATCACTTTCGTGCCAGGTACATTGTTCAAGGTACCACTGGATTGTCCCTGACACATTAGACATCTCTCTTGTGGATACATTTTTAGATCAAAACCCTGCAAGATTAATGTCACCTTCTCGTCAGGTGATATTCAAACTGATGGAGTTGTTGACTATACCATGTATACCTAAGATACCTTCTCCGGCATGAAAATTTCAACTGTCCATGGGAATTCTATCACATTTAGCCACTAGGCTCATAAAGGCTGTTTAATGGTATGCTTTGTGCAACATGCTTCTAGTACTTTATATTTTTAAAAGTTGTCGTTTGTCATTAATGTACTTTAACCCCCAGCCACATCCATGATGCTCCATCATCTGTATGTATGTACATAGTTATATATGTAAGCTTAATTTCCCCGACACTTGGGGTACAATAAAATATTATCATCATTATTGGCTCTGTATTGGGGTCATGCTAGTGTAAACTTGAGGTAACGCTATAGATGATAACCTTTATTTATGAACTGGCATCTTGTCAAATTTTTGTCATATTTTCCCATTTGTTGTCATTACCCATTCGGTTGTTGACAAATTGGCCTTGATGATTACTTTATCAGCATCATTTTTCATTCATTAGAGATATCTGTTGTTACGAGTTTTCTTTTTTTTTCATGGGAGCTTTCAGATTTCTTACTCTTTGCATGTTCATGACATCCCTTTCAAACCTGGGCCAGAATTTTGGCGAGAATCCATTCTCTTAAAGATTCTCCTAAACTTGTCTTTCTTTAAAAAGAAAACTAATTGACAAAAATCCAAATAGATTCTCGCAAAATTTTGTGAAATTCTGGCCCTGAAAACTTGGAATGAGTATTACTTCATATGCAATGCTTAATTCCCTGTGGGACCTACCTATCAGTGATAAACAAATTTAGTAATGAGGCATATGTCGGGAATATGACTGTACGCTGCATTTCTTTTTGTGTACCAGATGTATTCCAGCAATCATGGGGCACTCAACTGGGAAACTTACTCTCCTGATCAGATTAATTATGCCCCCCCCCCCCCAAAAAAAAAGGAGGAGGGTCCATATAGCGATTACTTTGTCCGTTTATGTGTGTGTGTGTGTGTGTCCAGATGAACGGACTGTTTCCATGTCATAACTCTAAAAGCTTTTTGCATAAGGCTTCCATATTGCAAATGCTTTAAGCCTTGAATGAGGTCTCGGAAGGCCACATAGCCATTTTAGGGAGTTTGGTTTTCATGTGATTACTGTAAAAGTTTTTTGCCTAAGACTTTGATATGGCACTTTCTTATAGTCCTGAGTAAGGTCTCAGATGAGTTTGAAGATGGGTGACCTGAACCCACTTCCCAAGGTCACAGAGCAATTTTAGCGAATTTGTATTTCACGGCATAACTTGAAAAGTTTTTTGCATAAGGCGTTTATATTGCACTTGCTTATAGTCCTGAATAAAGTTTCGGATGAGTTTCAAGATGGTGACCTTGATGCAATTCCCAAGGTCACAGAGCAATTTTAGCAAATTTGGTTTTCAAGGCATAATTTGAAAAGTTTTTTGCATAAGGCTTTTATATTGCACTTGCTTATAGTCCTGAATAAAATTTCGGACAAGTTTGAAGATGGTGACCTTGATGCAATTCCCAAGGTCACAGAGCAATTTTAGCAAATTTTGTTTTCACAGGATAAGTTGAAAAGTTTTTGGCATAGACCTTTCATATTGCACATACTTATACTCCTGCTTAAGGTCTCGGACAAGTTTGAAGATGGGTGATCTTGGCCCAATTCTCAAGGTGTCAGCACCATTTTAGTGAATTTGTTTTTTACCTCAGCTGACTTGTCAGTCAGCTGAGGTTTTTTGAGGGTCCGTCGTCCGTCGGTCGTCCGTCCGTCCGTCCGTCCGTCGTCCGTCCGTCCGTCGTCCACAATTCACATTTTCGACTTCTTCTCAAAAACCGTCAGGCAGATTCACTTCAAACTTGGTGGAAATGTGCCTTGGGTGGATCTCTACCAAGTTTGTTCAAATGGTCACGGTCCAGTGATTTTTGGATTTTTAATGAATTTTTTGGTTCTTTTTTGGGTAAATCTTAAAAAATCTTCTACTCCGAAACCGCTCACCCAATTGCTTTGATATCACACAGGAACACTCCCTAGGATTCTTAGTTCTTAATTTGTTCACCAGGTGGCGCTGCAATTTTTTCCTAATTTTTTATGAATTTTTGTCTGTTATAGCTATTTTCGATTTCTTCTCCAGAACCGTTACTCAGATTAAGCTAAAACGTGGTGGATATGTTCCTTGTAGAAGGGTCAAACAAAGTTGTTCACTATGTGGGAATGCTGCGGATTCCTGATTTTTAACGATTTTTTCAATTCGGGTACTTGTCGGTCAATGCAGCTTTCCTATTGATTACTATGGAAGTCAATGGGCATTCTAATGCTAATTCACATTTTCTACTTCTTCTCCAAAACCATCATCCAGATTAACTTCAAACTTGGTGGCAATGTACCTTGGGTGAGTTTCTACCAATTTTGTTCAAATGTTTATGCTCCAGTGATTTTTGGATTTTTAATGAATTTTTTTGTTCTTTTTTTTTTGACAAATCTTAAAAAATCTTCTTCTCCGAAACTGCGTACCCAATTGCTTTGATATCGTACATAGACACTCCCGGGGACACCTAGTTCCCAATTTGTTCACCAGGTGGCGCTGCAATTTTTTAAGGAATTTTTTGTATGGTTTTGCTATTTTTCACTTGTCAGAACGGTCCCTCAGATTAAGCTGAAATATGATGGATATGTTGTTGTGGAAGGGTCAAACAGTTGTTTACTAGGTGGCACTGCTTTGGATTCCTGATTTTTAAGGATTTTCAATTCGGGTACTTATCGTTCCATGCAGCTTTCCTATTGATTACTATGTAAGTCAGTGGGCATTCTAATGCTAATTCACAGGACAACTGACACGAAATTTACTTTTTACGTGATAACTTGAGATCTGTTTTGAGTTAGCTACACATGTTAATTATTCTGTATGAAGGTCATGCTGAGACAGTACATGAATGACCTTGACCTCGTTTGTGGGGTCACAGTGCAACATACATGAATTTTACTCTTCATTATAACTTGAGAACTACTTGAACTTTGATGTTGCACATGTAAGTGTTCTTCTATAAAGGTCAGACTTACTCAGAACATGGTGTCCTTTCCCAAGTTCATAGAGCTGCAAGTGTGATGAATGTCAAGATCAGGTGAGGCACGGGCTGTTCACACAGCCCTCTTGTTTACATAGACCTTTCTTATTGCACATGGTTTTGATCCTACACAAGGTCTCAGACATGTTTGAAGATGGATCACCTTGGCCCAAATCCCAAGGTCATAAAGCCATGACTCCTGTCAGTACTGACAGTTTTAGTGGGGGGGGGGGCATAGATCTAGCAATCTCTGATTGTGCTTTAATTAGCATAAGTAATGCAAGGAAACAGAGCAGAGATGTCATCTAGACCCAAGTTACAGGGATTTTAAAGCTCTTGAACAAAATTTTGACAATTTTGAAGCATGTTGAAGCCATCATACGTGTGAAAATATCTATAAATGAATTCTTCAAATTTTAAGACTATCTGCAAGTAATTTTTTGAAGATTACCTAAGACAAAATTTTGTAAAGATGCAGATGTCCACAAGAAAGCCAGAGTGGCATGCAGCTTTCTTATTTAACCCTTTCCTGGTCACAATAAGACTGAGTCCGCAGCTTTCCTTGGCACCAATAACAGTCCTTGACCTTAGGGGTGCATTCAAGACAGGTCATCGCTGCATATCTCAGGGAAAATGTGTTCTGGTGACATGAAAATGAAGTAAAGAGAATGAAGTTAATGATTCACATCCGGGAACTTCGGGATAATTTGAGCAGATAATGTTTATGTTCAGAAACGGTAGAGTAGTACCTGCGATGGCCAACCACCGAGGAGGCCAATTACCTGGTGTAACGGGTCACGTTTGTGATGTATGAAGCTTTTTGCAATGTTAAATGACCTGTGTTGACCAGTCACCTGCCAAACACGGTCAGCAGTCAGTAAAAATCAAATTTTTGTGGTCCATGGTTAGTCAAAACCAAGCTTTTTGCAGTCAGCGGTCATTACAAAAAACAAAAAATCAGTGGTAACAGTGGTAAACAGCCACTCTAATAATTTGCAGTCACCTTAAATGGACACAAAGCAAGATTTAAGGATACCAGCATGCAGACGACTGATCAATTTTCTATGCTGGAAGCGTAAATTTACCTAACTTTGAAACGGTTATAAAATCTAGTATAAACCCCAGTAATATCACTCACCGTCTGTCATATGTTCTCTAAAGGTCTTTAGATCAATATTAGGAGGAAAGTTGTATGTTATCTTACTTCGAAATGCTAACTTTCGTGCTTTAACTTCACACATGTTTACTCGCAACAGCGAGGATGCATCCATGTTGACCTAGTTGTGTGATGCATCATGGGAGTTTTTTTCTTTTTTTCATGCCAACCGCTTATGGAAATTACCGATGTTTCATGTTGTCAAACACAAAAATGTGGTTTAGTGAAGTAATAGAATGAAGCATGAGCGTATTTTTAGGTAAAAATAATGATGGAATCTGTTGATTTATATCGCCAAAGCAGCTGGTTATTACCCTTGTTATATTAGTTTAAATTTTAACCGCTAGCAACTAAATTGAATGCACCATTCATCGTGATGCAATGACAATGCCACAAGGGCATGTCCCTGTGTGGCTGTGGTCAGGTGTTAATATATTAATGACTCTCAAAGCCTCATCCCAATAAAATTTTATAGACCTTTTCCCTTTGCCTCACCCTCCAGAGAGTTACCACAACATTTGTCCCCAGAAGTTTTTGTGTGTCAGACCTGTTTACTTCTATGATTTCTCCATAGTATCTACGGAATTTGTATGCAAAATATGCTCCACGGATCAGCTGTCAATTTATACGCTTACAGTTGTGGGCAAAAATTTCAATGTAATTTTCATAACATGTATTTTTGGGCCAGTATTTTCCATAGAACCATAGTGTTGTTCAGTCAACCTTGAGCACTGGGGATTTAACAAGCCCCAAGCCAGGCCAGTCAGTGATGATGCTTTAGAAGTTGATGCAACTCGTTAACAGCTGAGCGGATTAGCGCTCCCTTTGTAGTCCAGTCAAACACAGGTCACAGTTGGCGACTGTATAACTTTGTATCTCACACTTTTCCCCCTGCCCCCCCCCCCCCAACATTGGCAGAAAAACATACCACAAGTATCTTTTGACAGGTTCATGTATATCATGTAAATTCAAATACAGATTTTAGTCTAATATAAAGCTATGTGTGTGACATATTACCGATAAGCTAAATGATATGTGTCTACAACTAATTCTTAGAAAAACACACATTTAAAAAAAAATGATATTCTATGAAATGTGTGTTGGTTCCCTGTGGTTATGCTATTGTATTTGTGTCTTTTTGTCCAGAACCACTTCCTAGTAGTCATTACCATATTCCACAGTACGAACTCTTTACTCTCCATAAGAGAACCTGTCACTGTCTAACCTATATACCTATGGAAGTACTATTGTCCATATTGCACACATTCTTCTGTAGAATTTTTACATAGGCTGTATTAGCCCAAACAAATTAGAGAGTCTTCAGTGGGTAACGATTCAGAACCATGTTTCGGAGCCTATACCTGTACATGTCTCTCTGCGTAGCGGCTCCTTGTCTAAGTTAAATATTCAGCAAAGATAACCCACATAATAATGAATAAATATGAATGTAGCAAATGACGAATTAGCTAAATATGCAAAGTTTGCTTATAAATGCAGAGCTTCATTATTGGCAGAAGAATACCTGTCAAACAAAACATAATTACAAAATTTATATTGTACAGGTTCATATAAGAACAAACTGACTTACCCCTGAACCAGTATGTACTCTTTCTAGCTGGACAGCTTATCCTAGTTAAACCTCCTGCCAGTGTAGTAGAAACAAACTGGGGCATTATATTCAGTCCCAGTGATTGTAAAATAAATAGCTGCAGCTAGACCACCTGTAGAAACCAAGGGAAATCTTAAAAAGTACTGCAACAATGGACCTCCTGCATCAGAAATGTAAAACAAGCTCCATGATGACACGTAGTCCTCACTTTGAAAGTCTTCAGACAATTAAGGTCTATTTCATCGCCAACCCTGAGTAATGTGTCAGGTTTGTGACATTTGAAAAAATACTGTCAATTTTGAGTAATTTTTTTATATTGAGTAAATGTGCAGTTAGGCATGTCAGAAAAGAATGAAAGTCATTAGCATGTATGTCAAAAACATATTATCAACACATTTTTCATAACACGATTTTAAGTACAATTAGGCAAACTTGTAACTGTCCTTGGCTGCTGCTTGCTACAGATAGCCCCAGGGGGGTTTTACCTGACAGAAAACATGTAAGCCTAAAATGACTGGAAGTGAATATTATAACAGAATGGTGATCAACACCAAAATTTGGATCCAGTACCGTGTAAAATGTGATCATTAAAGATTTATCCTATTAAAAACTGCAACATGAGGATGACAACAGTCTACAGCCTTCCTGTACAAAACAACATGGTGGACAATATGCACAATTTAAGGTGACAAGTAAAACTATTTTTTACAAAATTTTGAATGTAACTGACAAGAAGATCAAAATAGGAACACTACTTTGATATGAGCCTGCTCAACTCAGCATTGAAACAAGTACAGACATTGTAAATCAATAGCATTTCAGATGCAGTTGGATAGGGAGGCGCTTTTGGACAATGGGAGACAATTGCACATGTAAGACACAGTTAGAATGATAGAAGTTTGAGACAATTTACATTTGACTTACGGTGAAAGGTAACTGAAACTACAACTGGTGCTACAGAATTTTATGTGGTAGTTCTGTTCATCAAATGAGAAATTTATACCAATTAATCAACCAAAATGGATGAACAAGTTATGACACACAATCACTTACACCTGCATGGGCAAACAACATGAGAGCCAGGATTATATTGCAATTGTCAAAAAAGTGACTTTTTCTCAGGAACAAAATGGTTCAGATTAAAAAAACCTGCTTGCCTTAAAAGATGTACTTCATGCTACACATTCATTGCCATGCAGTGGGTGGGGGGTGAGGATGGGGGCTGCAGAGATGGCCAGACAAGTAGATCAGTGAGCTGCATCTCCTGTTACTTTCCGGCAAATGGGCACTCTATCCCACTGGCGTGCTAGCCATATTGCAAGCCATATTGATTGATATTTTTGGCTGAGACTACAAGATAGAGAGCAGTTATAGTGACTTTCTATAATCAAGGAATGTGGGTTGAGTGATCTTCATGTGGGTATATCAGTACAATCCTAGCTCATTAAAAGAAACTGCTGTTATAGCTATGTATGGGATGGTGTATGTGTGTTATAGCTATGTATGGGATGGTGTATGTGTGTTATAGCTATGTATGGGATGGTGTATGTGTGTCATAGCTATGTATGGGATGGTGTATGTGTGTTATAGCTATGTATGGGATGGTGTATGTGTGTTATAGCTATGTATGGAATGGTGTATGTGTGTTATAGCTATGTATGGGATGGTGTATGTGTGTTATAGCTATGTATGGGATGGTGTATGTGTGTTATAGCTATGTATGGGATGGTGTATGTGTGTCAT
This sequence comes from Hermodice carunculata, assembly GCA_964020975.1. Classification (NCBI taxonomy): domain Eukaryota; kingdom Metazoa; phylum Annelida; class Polychaeta; order Eunicida; family Amphinomidae; genus Hermodice; species Hermodice carunculata. The sequence continues at coordinate 16,966 of CAXHWN010000551.1, forward strand.
AGCTATGTATGGGATGGTGTATGTGTGTTATAGCTATGTATGGGATGGTGTATGTGTGTTATAGCTATGTATGGAATGGTGTATGTGTGTTATAGCTATGTATGGGATGGTGTATGTGTGTTATAGCTATGTATGGGATGGTGTATGTGTGTTATAGCTATGTATGGGATGGTGTATGTGTGTCATAGTGATGTGAGTTGTCATTACCGTGAGAGATGTGTAGTATGTACATACCCTACATGTATGTACTTATGCTGGTCATATGCCTGTCTTATATACTTTTGCTGCACATATACACGTCCTATATACCAGCTCTTGCTATTCATATACATGTATAGTTGATGAAACTATTATTGATATATTCCAATTGTCGATAGGATGGGCAAAAACACTGTTATTATTGCTTGCTAATCTATCTTTATATGTGATGAGTTACTGGTCTCTGAACTGTGAAATTTGGTGCAACGATGTCTAGCTCCGTTTCCCGGCATCTCGATCAGTTGTGAGGGTAATTGCCACTAAACACATATTTGGGTTCCTTACGCTAAGCAAAAAGCACACTTTTCAGAGAATGCACACATTTTATATTTTAATAATCACAGAGACCCTAGCTTTTTGGATTTTTAACGAACTGATTTCATGTTTACTTAATTATACAAAAAATGTTTGCCCTGCTGACCCACTCCAATCTTTATCTGTGTGAAGTTTTCAGTTGCTATATGGAGAATAGGAACATTATTTTTACAACCTCAGCACCTGAATTGAAGTGACATACATGTCTTGCACAGACCACATGCAAGAAACGACAACTTTGTTTAGGTTTTACCATGGAAGTATACAGCTAAGCACTTGAAGTCGCTGATTTATTCCTATCTGTGGTCCGTGACATATAATGCTGGATTTTTACAACCGGACGGCGTAGCCTATCGAGAACCAGTACATCGTGCATACACATCCTATGTACTCTTGCTGCACATATACACATCTTAATTATATACTCTTGCTGAAGATACACATGTCCTATATACTCTTGCTGCACATATACACGTCTTATATATACTCTTGCTGCACTCTTGCTGCACATATACATGTCCTACATGTATATACTCTTGCTGCACATATACACGTCTTCTATACTCTTGCTGCACTCTTGCTGCACATATACACGTCTTATATACTCTTGCTGCACTCTTGCTGCACATATACATGTCCAATATACTCTTGCTGCACTCTTGCTGCACATATACACATCCTATATACTCTTGCTGCACTCTTGCTGCACATATACACGTCTTCTATACTCTTGCTGCACTCTTGCTGCACATATACACGTCTTATATACTCTTGCTGCACTCTTGCTGCACATATACACATCCTATATACTCTTGCTGCACTCTTGCTGCACATATACATGTCCAATATACTCATGCTGCACATTACACGTCCTATATACTCTTGCTGCACTCTTGCTACACATATACACACCCTACATGAATGTACTCTTGCTGGTCACATACAGGTCCCATATACTCTTGCTGCTAAAAAATTCTACAAAAATTAAAACTCCTGTAAACTACATTTATGTCCATGTTACAGTACATACATCATACCCTTATTGTCCATATATTATTTGCATGACAGATAAATACAGGCTATACTGATAGAATCTATGGAATCTGCTGGCAATGGCTATATGGCTATATAGTACAGGTGACCATGGGCATGTACTGTTACTGGTGTGGCACCATTTTCTCATCAATTTAACATAGCCAGTCTTGTACCAGGGCATATGTCCAGGGCCTCCCAGTCTCGTGGACAGGTAACAGCATTCTTCAGCAACAGGTCACATGACCATGCTGCAAGTACATGTCCCATAGTGCACCGTAATTACATGTACGCACTTTATATCCTCAGGTACCTTTCAGGAACATGAAAAAAGAAAAAGAAAAAAAAGCTGTCTAGGTCAGTGTTTTGCTGCTGAAGGTAATTGTGTAGATCAAAGCAGCCCAGCACGATCTACTTTGCAGACCTTTCAGAGAGCCAGGCATCGCAGCTTCATACCACTTTCCCCCCAATAAACCAGCCCAAACCAGCCGGTGGTTAAATGTTGTCTGCTCCAGTGATTGTTGACTAATTTCAACATTAACAGCAAATTATTGGAGAATGAGAATTATCAGAATAGCTTGCCGCGAACAGCTTAAAAATTTCATGGCATATCATGATGGTCTTTTAGTACCTAACCTATGGTAAAAACTGTCATTTGAGTCTTGAGGGGAAAGGGTTAGTAGTCAGGATGATTGAGGTCTTCCTAATACAGTAGTACCTGCTATTTAAGACCACCCTTAATGCCAGACAAAAGTGGTCACATATGACAGGTGTTTTTCACCGCAGGGAAGCTAGCAAAGAAATTCAAGGCCAGTGTCTTGAAAGAACAGTTTTGAAAACAAATGCAATCTTTCAGAAGAGTTGGTCTTTAGAGCAGGTGCCACTGTATTTGTATACAATTTGCTGATACCAGGGGTGTGTGAACATATCTAAAACCTTTGTTACAATGTATGTAGCTGTCAGATGTAGCAAAATGTTTCAATTTGGTAACAACTTGCAGCCCAGCATTGTTGTCCACACTGCAGCCAGCTTTCTTGTATGTTTTTATGAATCTACACCAGCCAGTAGCCTAGGGGGGAGGACTTGAACAGGCTTGACATTTAGCAACAGACATCGCAAGTAGTTTTCATTCTGCCGTAATATATTTTTCAGTGGGCCATGATCTTCCGGGAGGACATCTAGTATGTAGGGTTGTGCATTTGGTTACTGAATCCTAATATAGGCTAGGTGTGCAGAATAATTTGACAAGGTTCACCCTACTGTCACATAAGGCGCGCAGCATATAAACATGCAAAAATGTGCAGTATTGTGCTGTTTGGACGTATTATTTCCACGAAACATGTCTGGCCTAATGTTAAGATAACTTCCATAAAATATTGATAATTTGAAGTCTAGATATGTGCCTTAATTTACGCATATAAAATTAAGTGGAATCATTAGACATTGATGAGGATCACACATCTTGTCATTTCTAAAGCATACCGGTACTGCCAGTTTTATGATAATGCAGAAAAAAAAAATAATCATTGCAAAATCAGATATAGTTCCAAAATGCATTAATCATTTCATTGTCCAGATGAATATGCTTGCATTATTGATTCCTGGCACAGTGCACTGATGTCATATTTTAAGTTGGACAGAAAAGATATCCAGCACATTTATTGTAGCCATTTATCAAACTAGCTTTCCAGGCACCTTGCCCAGATTGTAACTGTAGGTAGATTGGCCAGCCCTCCATCCACCCTCTACATTGCTACAAACCCTTTAACCCTTTCCTCCTCAACTGGCAAATTATGCTGGCTGCAGGTAAAATGTCTGCTTCAGTGAGTTTTTGTATTATCATTTTAAGCGTAAATGAAGAAAAAAGAAATTGTAGATGCAGCTTTTTACAATAGCATGCCCCAAGGGAAGTGGTTGACCTAGTCTTAATTCAAGGGGGAAATGGTTAATGATCAGCCTACCTGGAGGTTCAATGGTTAGACCTCCATCACCAGGTACAGTACTACCACTCTCTTTCATTGTCAGTCTAGATATACATGTAGTAGCTAACCCAGCCTCCACCCACCCTGTACTTTGTAACCACCCTCTTTCTTTGTCACCCTGTACTGGCTATACATGTAACTTTCCACCCACCCTGTATATTGTTGCCACCCCGTTTCACTGATGTCCCAGATACACTGGTCAGCCTTCACCCACCTTGTACATGCATTGCGACCAAACCTGTCATTGTAACCCTAGCAAGGTTGATCTGAATGGAAGGGGTTTATTACAAGGCTGACCTGAATGGAAGGGGCTTAAAAGCAAGGCTGATCTGAATGAAAAGGGCTTAATTCAAGGCTGATCTGAACAATACGGGCTTACTGCAAGGCTGATCTGAATTTAAGGGGCTTAAAAGCAAGGTTGATCTGAAAGGAAGGGGCTTAAAAGCAAGGGTGATCTGAATGATAGGGGCTTACTCCAAGATTGATTTAAATGGAAGGGGCTTACTGCAAGGTTGATCTGAATGATAGGGGCTTAGTTCAAGGCTGATCTGAATTGAAAGGGCTTACTGCAAGGTTGATCTGAATGGAAGGAGCTTAAAAGCAAGGCTGATCTGAATGGAAGGAGCCTGCTGCAAGGCTGATCCAAATGACGGGCTGACTGCAAGGTTGATCTTAATGGAAGGGGCTTAAAAGCAAGGCTGATCTAGATGGAGGAGGCTTACTGCAAGGCTGCGCAACTTTACTGACTGGGGTCTTGCAGGCAATATTGTGGTAACTGGGTTTGCTGCAGCTGTGGACATCAGGCTTCCATCTTAAGCTCCCATTAACCTGTTCATTGCCAATTTTTGACAAAATCTGTGGGCTCTCAGTGCACACAACGTTACCAGACCCATATTCTTTTTAACTCTTTAAGTGCCAAATTTTGGACTGAGTCAACAGCTTTTCTTGCCATGCATTGCGCCTAATGTGTGCTGAGAAAAGCTGTTGACTGGAATATTTTATCTGGAACTAGAGGCATGCTGGGATATATTCTCTGGAACTAGAGGCGTGCTGATGCTTGAATGAAAGGTCTTTTTATGAGGAATGGGAATCTGGGTTCCTAATGATAATTCAGACTAGTTTGTCTTTGGTAGATTGACTTTAGACGTGATTGGCATTAAAAGAGTTAAACCAACTTTTTATCCAAGTACCTGCGTGCCTACAGTTGGAGAGACCGTACGAATGGTCCAGATCCACAGACTTCCTTTCCAAATTATGCCCAAAGCACACCAAGGAAAGCTGTTGACTCAGTGAAGGCCTGGCACTGGAAGAGTTAATCCATGTTAATCCATCGGGCCAGTGCAGAATCTTGACTGTGTTATCAACAACATAACAGAAATGTTTACCGAACAGCATTGGGATCCATCCTAGCTCCTTTGTATACAAATAATTAATCTCTTGACTTGTCTACATTAGGAAGCCACAACCTTTAAAGTTGTGAGCGTGTTACGTCGCAGGCCCTGTAAAAGGCTTGCCTTTGGTGGTAGCTAGCCTTCCTCATTACATGCTCACGGAAGTTTATGTCTCGAAAGATGACAGCTTTAAACCTTTCCCCCTTAAACCGGCCAAAACTGGCTGGTGGTCAAATGTCGTCTGCTCCAGTGTTTTCAACTAATTTCAACAGTTATGAAAAACAGTTTGACTGAGAAATGTACATGAGACTTATCAAGATCACATGCCCCAGGTCAACAACTTTCCTTGGCATGGGATGGGCGCTTAGTGCCCAACCCATGCCAAGGAAAGTTGTTGACTCAGTCTTATTTCAAGGGGGAAAGGGTTAACTGTTGACTCAAATTTGGAGTAACGGTAGCCATTAGTCAAATTGATATTGGCTGAAGAAGGTCAACCTGCATATTGTGGCATAAAGTTTTATCAGTAGAACGCCCTAAGACCAGTGGAAACTTTTGATGAGCATGGTCATGGTAGTTGAACCTCAGTGGCGTGAGACTTGTATGAGTGATACATGTACATGATTCTGTATGTGGGGCATGGTTCAGGCCTGATGTGTGTGTGTGAAACATAATTCTGCATACAGCACCATCCCCATTACACAGGTGTACATTTGTAGATTGAGTGAATGTCTCTGTACTGCAAATACACTTGTCTATTAGGATATCTTTTAATTTCTTGGATTGAAGTTGACCATGTGTCTGTATATGTGATCATTCTGCTGAAACTACAGTAAGGCTTTGTTATGATGTCAAAATCTGTTCCTTGCAAAGTGTGTCAGATGTCTTAATATATCAGACAAATGTCGAGTCACAAAGAGATTTTGACTCTCAAGGCCCCAAAGACTTGCGTGTTTAGGTGTGTAGATCAGCTCTCTGAGTGTTGTTTGAGGGAAGTTTCACTGTACTTTGAATAATTAAGGCCCCTGTTATATACAATCATCACATTATCTATCAACATTCAGAAATTTACCTGGCAAACTACATTTGTTTAAATGTCCCTCCATATACAGTCTGTCTAGGGGTTCCTGATGAGTTACAGACAGCCAGCAAACTGATTCCACAGGGAATTGTTTCTTGTTTTCTATCATTCACTGTGGGCGTTTTCACTGTCTTTAAGTCAAGTACTTCTGTGACATTGTGACATATGATCATATCAGGTGTCGCACCGATGGCCTCTCCACCTAGAAACTGAAGATGTTTTGCTGCATTTTGTTGTTTTAACGAAATCGCGGACAGCAGACAAGCAAAGACTTTAGGTGTGAACACTTTTTCATGTGTGGGAGATTGCTTCCAGACATGAAGCCATGCTTGGAGCCTGACATGGCAGATACAGCACAAGATTCACAAGGAGCAAAAAACTTGTCTGACCTGATTTTATTCTGACAGGAATCTAATCGCTGGTCTGCATTTGTTATTATAGGTTACATGAAATTTGCGGAGAAAAGTGTCAATTTTGCCCAATTTACGTGGTAACATACTTTATTTGTCAAAAGTTGTGTTGAAAAGATGGTGGACAACATCTGGAGGTTGAGCTGAATTAAGCTAGAAGTAAAGAAATGCAAAATAAGTAGTCAAACGAAAATGAGATCAACCCCCCCCCCCAACGTTTCGAACCTAGGATGGTTCTTCTTCAGGGGTGTGGAGGCTGGTGGCCTTTTGACCTTGCATCTCTTTGTTAGATCCATCTGGCACAGTGACCACCTGTTGGTTAAGACCACTGTGTTGTTCTACTTCATTAACTCAACTTTATTTGTCAAATAAGAATGAAAAGCATATGATAGCTTGCAGCTGAAACCAATCCATCCGTAAGAGTGCGTAAAAATTGCATAAATTGTCCATCGGTATTTTTGAGCACTTCAGTCTGAGTCAGAATGGGACAAGTGGGAACTGTGGGAACAAAAGCATAAAATACCTAAAGTGTTTGTGATTTTATGTGAAGATGTGTATACAACGCAGTAGTGGATAATTTTAAAATTATACTGCATGGATCAGAAACTGCCAATTCACAAACCCTCTGACAGTCTGAAACAACTATACATGTTGAGAATTGATTCAAAATGGTCATTCCCAGGGATCCCCCCCCCCAAAAAAAAGGTTGATTATAGGGTTATATAACATAACCAACTCACCAACCTAGTTACATTGACTTCTCAATCTGTGCTATAACTGTTTTTTTCCCATACAAGCATGCATCAGAGGCACCAGATAAATAAATGGATGGATTCTTGTCATCATGTCTTGTCTGCCATATGTTACAATCTGGTGACGTTCATCACTCGTACTTGTTGATCCGTTTGTTGAAAATGGATGGAAACTGCTGCATAGCATGCTGTAAAACTCACTCTTTTGTTATGAACATCATTGCACAAGCTAAAACAAACAAATCAATCACTGATGTTCCTAATCTCTGAAATTGCAAGTGCAATTCCCAGTAGTCATTTAGAATTCTGAGTCTTGGGTGCCACCATCTTTATGAATACATTAGCATTCTGTATTCATAATTGCTCATTACCGAAACTTTGCAGATTAAATTTCAGATTATTAAGTTGTGGTCTCAACTCTTTCAGTGTGATTTACGTCTAAAGTCGATCTACTTAAGTCAGACAAGTCTGAATTATCATTCGCATCTCAGATTCCTCATAAAAAGACCTTTCATTCAAGTACCAGTATGCCTATAGTTTCAAAGAGAATACCCCAGGTCAACAGCTTTTCTCAGTGCTCATTGGGTGCATCACTGTGGTCAGTGTACACTGCAGGGCTTGAAAAGTACAGGGGTCCATAGGCCCGAAACCCACAAAAAATTTGACGGACCTGTAAAAGTTGCAAAGCATGGGTCCTCCTGACCAGTTAAAAATCGCCAGTATTATCCCTTCCTCTGCTATTTATTTTTTGGGGTTAACTGTCTATCATGCTGCATTTAATTGTGAGATCACCCCACAAATATGATCTTCACGGCATCCACATCAACGTTTATTTACGTAAACAAAGACATTCTATGCTCATTTCCGGTCAATCAAACTGCATCATTTTTGCTGCAGAAACAATTTTGTACATAAATGTGACAATTTTATTGAATACAGACATTTAAATAAACATCTAATCAAGTGTTTTTGGTACATTTGTGGACAAAAATCTGCAAAACAGTGGTAAAATTGTGTATTTTGTGGTCTCAAACTTCGTACAATTCTTGCCAGTCCTAGGCATGTTTGGTATCAATGGAAATGTCAGAAGCTTGTCAATATCATCATGCTGCTTTCCTATTGGCTTAATTCTTTATTCCTGCCTACCAAACTTTGTCATCTTGCATAAATTTACTATCTCCAAGGTTAAAATCTCAAGAATAGAGGGTAGCGACATTCTCGCCCTCATCAGCCAAATTTTGGTCCTGCTCTGGTGGTAAAGCATGCGCAGTGCATCAACAAACAAGTATGGTGGAGCTGATGATTCAGGCCGACAGTACTTATAGTAGCTTTATATTTTCATGTCAGATATTTGCCAAAATTTAGTGACATATCAATGGTAGATATTTTGAAAACATTCAGGATGTTCCTGGTGAATCGCTGAAAATAACACACAGCGGAAACTTAATGCAATTAACATTAAAATGGCCAACTCCTGCACCAGTGTGCATTGTCAACAATCTCCGAGATTGTCTGTATTGAATAAAATCTCTGTGTGTTGTTTTTTCTTGCCGAGATACTGCAGTATTCAGATAATTTTGGCACTAAGTACTCAATAGTTACAGTGGAAACCATGCCCCCCACCCACCCACCCATGGGTGCCCTGCTTTGCAGTTCGCAGCAGATTGGACCCATACATCTGGGGCAGGACCTGTATTATTGGCCTAGCACAGGTCCTCCAGACCAGTCAAAATTTTCAAACTTTTCTACCCCTGCACTGTGTACCAGATTGCTGAGGTCAGTGTATACTGTGTACCAGATTGCTGAGGTCAGTGTACACTGTGTACCAGATTGCTGTGGTCAGTGTACACTGTGTACCAGATTGCTGAGGTCAGTGTACACTGTGTACCAGATTGCTGTGGTCAGTGTACACTGTGTACCCGATTGCTGAGGTCAGTGTACACTGTGTACCAGATTGCTGAGGTCAGTACACACTGTGTACCAGATAGCTGTGGTCAGTGTACACTGTGTACCAGATTGCTGTGGTCAGTGTACACTGTGTACCAGATTGCTGAGGTCAGTGTACACTGTGTACCAGATAGCTGTGGTCAGTGTACACTGTGTACCAGATTGCAGAGGTCAGTGTACACTGTGTACCAGATTGCTGAGGTCAGTGTACACTGTGTACCAGATTGCTGAGGTCAGTACACACTGTGTACCAGATAGCTGTGGTCAGTGTACACTGTGAACCAGATTGCTATGGTCAGTGTACACTGTGTACCAGATAGCTGTGGTCAGTGTACACTGTGTATCAGACTGCTGAGGTCAGTGTACACTGTGTACCAGATTGCTGAGGTCAGTGTACACTGTGTACCAGATTGCTGAGGTCAGTGTACACTGTGTACCAGATTGCTGTGGTCAGTGTACACTGTGTACCAGATAGCTGTGGTCAGTGTACACTGTGTATCAGACTGCTGAGGTCAGTGTACACTGTGTACCAGATAGCTGAGGTCAGTATACACTGTGTACCAGATAGATGTGGTCAGTGTACACTGTGTACCAGATTGCTGTGGTCAGTTTACACTGTGTACCAGATTGCTGAGGTCAGTGTACACTGTGTACCAGATTGCTGAGGTCAGTGTACACTGTGTACCAGATTGCTGAGGTCAGTGTACACTGTGTACCAGATAGATGTGGTCAGTGTACACTGTGTACCAGATAGCTGTGATCAGTGTACACTGTGTACCAGATAGCTGTGATCAGTGTACACTGGAGTGGCCATGCATTCACAACTTCTGGTTTACAGTTTACAGGCAGTATTATATCAGTAGACTGTAATGGTCATGCAGTCACATGATGTAGAGTTTTTGGCCTGGGGTACCACTCATACAGTGACTGGGGAAAAGGCATCCTGGAATGACTCCGTATTTGGCACCCTAGTAGTAGCTGAAAAGTGTTGATTCCCACTTTGAGCACGCAGGCTTGAATATTGACCTTTTTAAAATAAGAGTGCAAAATTCTTGATACAGGGTTTTCCCTGAAGCTTTATAGTTTAACGGTCCCCTAAAGCTTTAGAAAATAATGTTAAGCTTTCAGCTTGACCATAAAGCTTTAAATGCTTCGCATAAAGCCGTAACTTTTGGAAAAAATGCAAAAATTGCAGCTTTTTAGGACAAAATTTACTAAACTGAGCTGATAAATACAAATCAACATTTGAGCATAACCAAAAAATGTAAAGCTTTAAATTTTTCCTGGAGGAAACCCTGTGATTCCATCCAAAAAAAATCCATATCTGACTCACTTTTGCTTTGTATGAATGAAAAATGAATCAGGTTATAGCAAAACATAGATTTTGACCTCCTCTTTCAGCAAAATTTTGAATTTTAAGAAAAATGTAGACTAAAGGGCTCAAGGTATCCAGGGAGCCTGTCTACACATTTTCAGACCAATAACCCCTCCTGTGGCTCATGGGCAGTGTTAACCAGTAGACTGGAATGCCCATGCATTCACAAGATTTACAGTTTACAGGCAGTTTCATGTCCGGAGAGTGGAATGCCTGTGCGTTCACAAGGTTTGAAGTTTGTTGGCAGCATTATGTCAGTACACTTGAATATAGCCATACATGAACGAGATTATACTATTTACAGGCAGCGTTTTTCAAAAGACTGGAATGGCCATACATTCACAAGATCAGTTTATGGGCATGCAGTGCTACATGTATGTCAGTACATAGCCATGCATTTATAAGATTAGTTCACAGCGTATAGGCAGCGATATGTCAGTGGGCTGGAGTGGGTAAACATTCACCACACATTACTGTTTCACATACAGAAGTGTTGCCAGTCTAATGAGTTTTGATGCACATGCATGCAGTGCATAGTGATCTAAACATTTTATGTGCAAATGACTTGGAGAAGGTGCCACAGTTCAAGTAAAAGCATGTTGCATGGTAGGGTTTAACTCGTTGCATACTATGGTCACAGGCCTTGGTCAGTGGTTCTGGCACTGCCTGGCAAGTCATGCTGCAGCTGCCCTTGCAGCAGCTGCAGCAGCTGCAGCATGACTTGCCAGGCAGTGCCAGAACCACTGACTTCAGACTATAGACATGTTGGTACTTGAATGAAAGCTCCTTTCATGAAGAATTTAAATATGCAATTGTCGTCTTAAATCTAGGTAAATATATGTAAATATCAGGGACTGGTATGGAATGAGTTCATTGATGCCAAATGTATATTGGAATCTATAATTGGCAAGCGTACCATGCAAATTGCTAATAAAAGCTGAAAATAATGTATTTACACTGTCAGAAAAGATGATCCATCATGATACAAATTATATGTAGCTTATAATTACATCAACAATGTAAATTATTCTGCAATGAAGCTGCAACCGGCTTAGATTTGATCACTTCATTTCAGACACTTACATAAGACGTGCACAGTGAAGTACATGTATATGTCTGGGTTAGATACATACAACTATGCAATCAACGGGGACTTTGTAGGAGACCAAAGGAGCTGTACATGTGTACAGTGAACCCTTGTTATAATGACACTCGATCAGGTATCAGACATATTCACATAATGACACACTTACGGGGACTTAAGTCAAGTTTCTCTGCCAAATGGTTAATTAATTTAGTTGTCAATTTATTTATGTATCCAGTATACATCTTGTTGTTGTTCACTCCTGTAAAGTAAAACCAGTCCCATGTTGTGGACCGTAATCTGCCACAGATCCAAGGATGAGCCTCGGTCTGTATTTGATACATGCTGAATATGCAGTGTTGTGCGACCCCAGCTGTCACAAAATAAAATATTGTGGTAAATGCTATCTGGAGAACAAATGATGCCGTGTCCTTGAAACTGGGAAAGCTGAATCCTCTTATGGAGATCTTGGATGTGTATGTTTCCTGGTGACCATGCCCCAAGCAGTTTTCACGGTCACAGCATCCACACTCAAGGTCATTACAAGGTCAGGTGTGTTAACATTATATAACATTAGCCGAGGGGGGCTCCTGGCCAGTCTGACTGTTACATTAAATTTTGATTTGGCGCAGTATGTGATACAAACACCAAACCAGCCCTCACCTTCAACCATACCCTCAACCACACCCTCACTTCACCTGACGTATTATTTTGGGCCAGGTATGTAGCAAGTACAACGGCAAGAAATACCACAGAGTTTGGATCCCAACAAGGTCATTGTTTTACATGTTATGTAGCACATTTGGTGAATGTGTGATACAAAATAGCCTGATGGGAGAACTTGCAAATTGTGGAGGAGAGATCAGGTTACAGGTTAACCCTTCCCCCTCAAACCGGCCCAAACCGGCTGGTGGTCAAATGTCGTCTGCTTCAGTGTTTTCAGCTAATTTGAACAGTTATGAAAAACAATGTGACTGAGAAATATACATGAGACTTATCAAGATCACATGCCCCAGGTCAACAGCTTTCCTTGGCATGGGTTGGGCACTTCGTGCCCAACCCATGCCAATGAAAGATGTTGACTCAGTCTTAATTCAAGGGGGAAAGGGTTAAGCTTATATTCTAAGAATTCGTGATTGCCAGATGCACAAGTGATGCATTACTGACATAGAATACCAGGTGATCCTTCAAGAATTGACGATTGACAGACGTACAAATGATATATGATTTACGCAGGTGCCTGGTAATCATGCAATAAGTCAAACACCTTCCTGTGGGCTGTTTCGCACAAACAATGGTATCTCCATAATTAATTAACAAGACAGATACTGCTTCATAACTCAAATATTATTAAAGAGATGAGCATGAAATCATTGTACAAAGCATACAAGTCTGTTGATATCTCACAAAAATGGCCTGTGTAGCTCACTGTATTGAGTGATGGATGCAGCTTCAGCATGGAGATTATGACAACTCACAACATCTAGTATTAATGAGCATTCATTTATATAGTACATTTACAATATCTCTCTGCAGGCTTATATGTTGGACTTTTTTTTGTTTTGTTTGTTTGTTTTCATTTGTTGTTGTTTTTTTTGTTTTTTGTTTTTTTCGTATTCATAATTCTGGTACACAATGAGACTTGACAAACAATGACCTTCGCAGTGAGGCACATGACCTTGTAAGCAGGTACGTGATTCGTTGACATGTACATTGTACATGGCAGACTTTGGATAGAAAGCTGTTGATGTGATTTCACAAATTCCTCTGAGGTAGACATAGTCAGATACAACAGTGACTCTGTTGGGTATGGCTAGCCCTGCACTACGTCAACTGCATGACCACTGAGCATTTTAACCACGTCTAGCACCAACCTGCACATCATACTGCTGATGGCTTCATTCATTCAGTATGGACAGCAGGTGCTTGTATATTGTGAGTGACAGGCCTGGACTGTCAGTCATCTACCCATCTTATAAATGAGCCAGTCTTAACCCTGCCAGTGGTAGTGTCAATGATGTACCCATGCTATTCATAAACGAGTCTGAATTCTTGTGGTGCTAAATTATAATATAAATAACCTACCCATGATATAAATAACAGGTCTGAACCCTTGTGGTGCTAAATTATAATGTCAATAACCTACCCATGCTATAGATAACAAGTCTGAACCTTTGTGGTGCTAAATCATAATGCCAATAACCTACCCATGCTATAAATAACAAGTCTGAAACCAAGTGGTCCTAAATTATGGTGTCTACCCATACTATAAATAAACAAGTCTGAACCCTTGTGGTGCTAAATTATACTGTCAATAATCTAGCCATGCTATATAAATGAGCAAATGTAATCTCTTTCAGTGCTAAATTGTAGACTGAGTGAGAGGGCTTCCTTGGCATTCTGTGCCCACAACATACTTGATGCATGCTGATGATGTCACACAACATACCTGATGCATGTTGATGATGTCACACATACCTGATGCATGTTGATGATGTCACACATACCTGATGCATGCTGATGATGTCACACAACATACCTGATGCACTGTAGATGTCACACTCATCCATTGTGATGAAGACTGTCACTAAGCTTGAGACTTGTAATGAGCCATTTTTTATGAAGTCCAGGAATACTTAAATCAGTGACATGTCTTTGTTTCCAAAGTTGATTTTTTTGCTTTTATTCACAATGGCTATGATAGTAAATTAATCCAAATTAACATGCAAGGCCAGAATGTCTGTACTTACATGTATTATAAATAACTACAGTGATATTTCCCAGAGGAAAAAGACAAATAACACGTTACATTTGACTGCAGTAGGAGAGTAGTGAAGAGTGATAGTCCTCGTTTCGCTGTACCTATTAAGAAGGCCGGCCTGTTCATGCCAGCACTGATTTGCTGTGTGGAAGCCATACAAATGATGTGCAGCAAATCTCTACATGTTCACATTATCTTGGTATATGCTCCAATGGTTTGAGATTTGATATCTAATACCTCTACATGTATTCTAAACATTTCATTTCTATTGGTAGTCTATTTACAGTTGCCAGTTTACCTTATTTAAAGGCTCGTTGAGAAGAAATTGAACCATTTAAATATAATTTATCCAATTGACGCAAGATTACTTTGAGCTTTTTACAATGTGCCATTGATTCTGAGGTTTTTGCAAAATCTATGAAAATATAGTGTTTTTTTTTCTGTCAATAATTTCTTGATGTTGCATTAGTAGAGAATCCAAGAGACTGCTGGGAAGGTATTTAGTTTGATGGGAGGAAGCGTCAGTAATGACGAAATTGGCACAGACATTGTGCACAGAGAAATGCTGCTATTTGTACTATTTTCATCCTCTGGCAGCCTGTGGTGTCCGTCATCTCCGTAGTCGGTGCGTGTTTGTCTCTGTGATGTCACACTTGTTCATACTTTATTTCTGTGCTCTGATTAATACGAGCCTTTGGTTACAAAGCTGTCATTCCTGTTTAGTTGTTGCAATGTAACTGTGAAATTGGAGCAATAACGTAGACGCTTGTCAGCTACTGTGTAAATTGGCAGACTGTAAAATGATGTGTATGTATAAGACAGCAGTAGGCCATTCACCTCAGAGATTTTGTCCAATCAGCAGCAGGGTTTGTACATAGTATTTTAAGAGCAGATAATCCTGGGATGCAGAAACTGCAAAGTACTTTGCAGATTTCCTTTAACCCTTTCCCCCATTGAATTAAGACTGAGTCAACAGCTTTCCTCGGCATGGGTTGCCCAACCCATGCCGAGGAAAGCTGTTGACCTGGGTCATGTTGTCTTGACAAGTCTCATCTTCAAATCTCAGTCAAATTGTTTTTCATTGCTGTTGAAATCAGTTGAAAACCCTGAAGCAGACGACATTTGACCACCAGCCAGTTTTGGCCAGTTTAAAGGGGAAAGGGTTAAGCTGGCATATAGAGAGAATAGTAAGGCCGAGTGCATGGCAAGATTAAGGTAAAGAGAGGGTTAATTTGTAAGAGGGATTTAATGCCACTTTACTGTGGTTTTATTGCAAATTACCAAACGAAAGTCACTTGCTAACAAAGTTGCTTAAAACCTTGGCATGGAGGTTTCAAACATTTGAGGCAGTAAAATTGGCTAAAGTTACAAATCTTAACTGCTTAGTACAATCCAGACATCTACGCAAAGTTGTCTGAAGTGTTCACAGCAAACTTGGCAAAAATTTGTTGGAAACTAGGTTCAGTCATATTAGCCAAGTCTTTGCAGCAAATGTTGCATCAAGTCTGTAAAACAACATCACAAAAATAATGACAGCATCGTCAAAGTCATCTCAGCCAGAAATTTTGCAAAGAATTTAACAACAAACAGCAAAATTGGGTATATGTCTTTACAGTAAAGTTTACCAAACTCTTTCCAATAGAACTGTCCTTGTAATGAGATGGACAGAGCGTTTATGACAAGAACACTGCAACATGGATGTAAAATCCTGATGAGAGGACTTCCTTTGGTCTTGGGATAGCACATCTAAATATCCTCTAAATTTAAGGACAATCATACACAGCTGATAGACACTATTGTAAAGCCCACTGTAAACACTACTGTTAAGGCCAATGTAAACACTACTGAAGAGATCACTGTAAACATTACTCTTAAGATCACAGTAAACTACTGTAAATTCCACTGTATAGATCATTGTAAACACAATTATAAAGAGTATACAGTGGTCCTCACCAATATAAGGGCATCCAAGTGCATCAGAAATTTTTATTTAACCCTTTCCCCCTTAAATTAAAACTGAGTTAACAGCTTTCCTTGGCATGAGTTGGGCACTAACCCAACCCATGCCAAGGAAAGCTGTTGACCTGGGTCATGTGATCCTGATAGGGCTCATCTCCAATTCTCAGTCAAAATTGTTTTTTATCACTGTTGAAATTAGTTGAAAACGCTGAAGCAGATAACATTTGACCACCAGCCGGTTTTGGCCGGTTTAAGGGGGAAAGGGTTAATAAGAGTGGCCTGTCTTGAGGGGTAAAATAAAATGAAATTTCCATACTTGCTGCATGAAAAGGGGGCCTCTGTTGAGGGTGACCTCTTATAAGGGGGACCAGAAGAGGGGGACCACTGTAAACGCTTACACTAGTTTGTTGTGTTTGTTGACGTGGGAGGCACACATGCTACTGTATGTTTCACCTGATGTGTATGTATCTTGGCCTGGTCACTGGGGACTGTATAGTGCCAATTTACACATACACGTAGGCTCAATTTATGCCAGTCTTCTCTAGTTATGGGTGTGCTGTGGGTTGGTGAACATACAAGCAGTAAACACACGCTGAGCATCATGACCATTGTATGTGTTATGGCCAGGTTGAACCATTAGCCCAATGATGAAACAGAACACTTACGGATAACATTTCTTGATATATCTAACATTGTCACAGTTTAACAGAAACCAGGGCAACATCACAGAGATGTGTTGATTTTAAGAAAATGAAGTTTTCTCTTTCAGTTTAATGTGTAATGTCTTGGCTGATATGTTTATATCTTGTCATTGTGATCTGGGATTCATTAGTGCAAAGTAACTGAATTAGGAGTAGATTTATCTTCCAAGTTTTCTGTTGTGTGTTGGGAGGTATAAATACAGAACGTAAATCTAAAGGTAGAACGTCTTGGTGTCCAGTGTCATCTGAGACCTTAGGGTTAACCATTATCCCTACAATGAAGCAGAACGCAGTATATCATATATTTCTCATATTTATTCTTTTGTCAAAGAATGTACAAGAAAACCATTCACGGTGTCATAGGGGCCTGGGACACATGTCTGTCAACTTTAAGAAATGACTTTTTTTTCATCCACTTTAATAAACTGCTTCACTATTTTGCTAAGTAAGTTTAAGAATGACCTCTGTCACTGTGGGGAGGGGGTTAATTTTTGCATTCCTATTGACGACCATGTAAGTCGATGGGGTCTGCAAAAGTAGTTCCTATTTTACTTTTTCAATACCATAAGCCAGATTCACTTTAAACTATAAGTACAGATACTCCATAGATTTGGGGAATTTTTTTCATATATATGACTGTAGATTACCTTCAGGTCATAGGTCAAGGTCACAATGCCTTGCAAAATGAAATGGTTTCCCTGACACATCTTCAAATGGGTATAATTGAAGTCCATCAAACTTGGTCATTATTTACCCAGGTGAGACTTCCCTTAAATTTGCCCAGAGGTGACCTTGAGGTCAAAGGTCAAGGTCATAGAGCCTTTCCCTTAAACATGCACAACCAAAGTCCATACCATCTTTGTCACTATATAGACAATTTCTAACCTCATCAAGTACAGCCAAAGAAACCATTGGATCACATGTATGTTGAGTGCTGGAATATTTCCAATGTACCATACTACAGCTACTGCAATGCAATTTATTTTTCATTTGAAATGGGAAATGAAATAATGGTAAGTACAGTGGTGCCCCTCCTACAAGTCCACCCCAAATGCAGGCCAAAAGTGACTTCGAGTCTAAGAAGGGTGGCCTCTCTAGAGGGGGCAGTATAATGGAAATGCCAAACTTTGTGCAGAAGAATGGTTACCCTCTTAAAGAGGGTGGAGCCACTCGTGAAAGGGCACCTCTGCATAATGTTTCTCACATGAAAAACTGGCTTCTAGTTATTTTTATTCTAGAACCCCAGCAACTCTTTTCAGGAATGTTTTAAAGTGTTATTGGAGCTGTCAGTCTTTGTTCAGTTTGTCAGCATCACCAGGTAATTCCCAGAGGCTTCAAGTTGGTTCACACTCCAGCTGCAAAAGCTGTTACTGGACTGACTTCAAACAAAATGTGTTAACATGGATGCTGCTTGCACTGAGGCATCAGTTAACTCTTTCTAGGCCAATTCTCTCTTGACTGAGTCAACAGCTTGCCAAAGCATGGCCAGGAAAGCTGTTGACCTACCACAGTCTTATGGTCCAGCAATTGTAGGCATGCTGGTACGTGAACCACAGCTCAGTTTTACAGAAAATAGGAATCCAGTAGATCTTTTGTTAATTCAAGCACATGGACTTTTGTGGACATTGGCAAAGACAGAGTTAAGCAATGCCTGAGTTCCACATCAGACATGTCACCATGTTGTACCCTCTCATCTCATAGTGCCTCTTCTTCCAAATTTACAAGGCCATGTATCATTGTCTATGGCTTTAGGTTTTGCCCTCCAATTGACTTTTCAGACATGTATCTTTTCCTCTAACATTACCTTTGGCCCAGAACCCGTATTTTGTTATCATTAACTGATTCAACAAGAACTTCTGGAAAAGAGGTTGCCTTGGTCAGTGGTTTTTCCATCACTTTCTGATCCAGCCACAGTTCAGCTGCCCATTTGGTAGCTAGAATTTGGCAAGTGGCAAATAGTGCAAAGGACATATACATTAGGCATCTACATGTAGGTGCAGTTCTGTTTATGTATAATGTATGCTCCCTTTACAAGAAACATGGATGTGCAATTGTCTTGTTACTCTGGCACAATATGCTAGGAAACTTAGTGTTACAGAGAGAGATGACGCTTTCATTCAAATTTTGATAAAAGTCCATATGCTCTCAGTGACATATTGATACCAGGTTCATATTCACATGTGCTCCAAGTGGACATAATGATACCAGATTCATATTCACAAGTGCTCTGAGTTGACATAGTGATACCAGATTCCTACTTGCATGTGTTCCGAGTTGATATATTGATACCAGATTCATGTTCACATTTGTTCCTAGTTGACATAATGATACCAGACACATATTCACTTGAGCTCTGAGTTGATATAATAATACCAGATTCATATTCATATGTGCTCGGAGTTGATGTAATAATACCAGTTGACTGAATGAGACCAGATTGATAATCACATGTGTTCCAAGTTGGCATAGTAATACCAGATTCGTATTAAAATGTGCTCTGAGTTGGTATAATGATACCAGATTCATATTCTCATGTGTTCTGGGTTGACATAATGATACCAGATTTATATTCCCATGTGCTCGGAGTTGGCATAATGATACCAGATTCATATTCCCGTGTGCTCTGAGTTGACTTAATGATACTAGATTCATATTGACATGTGCTCCAAGTTGACATAATAATACTAGATTCATATTCAAATGTGCTCCAAGTTGACATAATAATACCAGATTCATATTCACATGTGTTCTGAGTTGACATAGTGATACCAGATTCCTACTTGCATGTGTTCCGAGTTGATATATTGATACCAGATTCATGTTCACATTTGTTCCTAGTTGACATAATGATACCAGACACATATTCACTTGAGCTCTGAGTTGATATAATAATACCAGATTCATATTCATATGTGCTCGGAGTTGATGTAATAATACCAGTTGACTGAATGAGACCAGATTGATAATCACATGTGTTCCAAGTTGGCATAGTAATACCAGATTCGTATTAAAATGTGCTCTGAGTTGGTATAATGATACCAGATTCATATTCTCATGTGTTCTGGGTTGACATAATGATACCAGATTTATATTCCCATGTGCTCGGAGTTGGCATAATGATACCAGATTCATATTCCCGTGTGCTCTGAGTTGACTTAATGATACTAGATTCATATTGACATGTGCTCCAAGTTGACATAATAATACTAGATTCATATTCAAATGTGCTCCAAGTTGACATAATAATACCAGATTCATATTCACATGTGTTCTGAGTTGACATAATGATACCAGATTTAAATTCACATGCATTAAGAGTTGACATAATGATACCAGATTGATATGCTGTGCAAACTGACCTCTCCTTCAAGTACCAGCATGCTTACAGTTGCAGAGACCATAAGAGTAGTGTAGGTCAACAGCCGTCTATATTTCACCAAAGCACAACATGGAAATCTGTTGACTGAAACTTTGGCACTGAAACAGTTAAACCTTTGTATGAAGGGCTTATCATTACTAAAGGGCCGTTTTTTTCTTGATACTTTCCAGACAGGAGTACATTGGAGGAGACGGAGAAGTCCCTGGCAACGCTGGTCAAACTGGCCACCAATGCGGAGTGTGTGCCATCCCTTATCGAGGGGCTGACGGGGTGTATGCAGGCGGTCATGATGCTTACTGAACACCTGGAGAATGCTGCACTTGACAAGCCAGTGTCGGATCTGCTGACCCAGATCATACATGTCAGTACTACCTTTAAATATGACTTTCATTAAACAGCTGAGAATTCTTTTTTACTTTGAGTGCAGAGGGAAGGGAACAAGAATTTTGACATAGATTTAATAGATGCCTAGAGTAGTGGGTGCAGGGTTTGGTTACTTATCTCAAAACCAAGATCTCCAGCACTGGGGTTTTATTTTGCTTGAAGCACCAAGTTGAAGTGGAAGACTTAGACATTTAGTTCTGGGAAATTTATACTTTGGAAGGGGGGGGTCCTAAGTATTTGACAGTGATGCAGACAACCAGGTAAATGAATTTAAACCCCAAGCACGTTGTCTTGATGCGTCAGTGGGCTAGTTTTGCTACTAGTAATTAATCTTGAAGACAATACTCATATTTACTTATTGTCCCGTAGAGATGCAGAAAAAACAGTGTTAAATTTGCAAAAGATCAACTGAATGGAAGGATGAATTTGAATTTCACAAAAGGGATTTCATGGTAAATGAGGAGACTTTGTGAATGTGTCCAAATTCTTCTGAAATGTGTACATTTCAGCGCAAAAACAGATATTTGCACCTTTCCTCACTGATAGATACAAAAAGTACATTTGCCCATTGTCACAGATCTTCCTGATAATTACAAACAGACCTACTTATTGTGACAGATTGTATTGATAAGGTTGCAAAGTCAACTTACCCATTGTGACACATTGTATATTGATAAATGTACATACAAAGCACACTTAGCCATTGTGACACATTATATATTGATAAGTATACAAAGCACACGTACCCATTGTGACACATTGTATATTGATAAGTGCACAAAACACACTTACCCATTGTGACATTATATATTGACTAGTATACAAGGTCCATGTACCCATTATATCGTGACACATTGTATATTGATAAGTGCACAAAGCACACTTACCCATTGTGACATTATATATTGACTAGTATACAAGGTCCATGTACCCATTATATTGTGACACATTGTATTTAAGTGTACAAAGCACACTTGCACATTGTGACACATTGTATTGACAAATGTACAAAACAAGCTTATCAACTGTGACAGATTTTGTTGATAAGTGTACAAAACAGTCCACAGATAGTATTGATAAATGTAGAAAGCACACCTGCCTAATGTGACAGATTGTACTGATAAATGTACAAAATACACTTAACCATTGGCATAGATTGTATACTATGCACACTTGCCCAATTTCAGAAATTATACTGACAAATGTACAAAACACACACTTGCCCATTGCTACAGATTGTATTGTTAGTATACTATGCACACTTGCCCAATGTGAGAAATTATACTGATGAGTGTACAAAACACACCCATTATCACAGATAGCACCACTAAATGTACAAAACATAGCACTACAGTCAAATCCCCCCCCCCCCCAACATAAACAGTTTTAAACTGTGCAAACTTGTAAGGCAACAGAGCTTATTTTCAACTTGTACTGTACAATGGTTGCATGGAATGTTTTGATTTTGCACAAAAATAAATCCCATGTGATTCTTTACCAAATTTATGATAGCAATGATGATGCAATGTTTTTTCTATATTCATGAAGTTTTAAAATTATTTTTGGAAAAAAAATCAAAATTTCTTCTTCTCAAGAACAGCTTGGCTAGTTGTTGTTTTATATTGCATACAGGGTCACGTGGGACCACATAGTTCACATTTAGGCACCTGGTGGTGCTGCAATAGTTTTCTATATGTACATTTTTTTGTATCAGGCTGTTTTCTTCTACAGAATGGCTGAACAGAATGGTTTGAAATTTTATCAGATAGTCTAAGTAAAGATGATAAAGCTTTGCAAAAATGATCAGGATATGTTACCTGTGAAGGAGTATAGAAAATCAAACTTTAGGACCATGTGTCAGTGACTAACTACTAATGTTTATATGTACCTAGCAGCAATACATTGCATGCATTGCAATGGTAGGAAAACATGGCCATTGTATGGAATGCTTTGCTTTTACACATAAATCTTCACAGGCAGACCTTCATAAATTTGTGAAGCAGCTAGACTCTTATCTGATAATTATGATAGAGGATGCATATTATATAATGTTTAGTTAGAATTCAAGCTTCAACATCTAACTGAGCCAATCTGACACATAGGCTGATATCTTGGTAATGGTGGACCCTAGGCCCATGGTTACCAGTACACATTGATAGATAAGTACCTGTGGGGTTTCCCTTGGTGTTCTTAACATTGACTCTGAATGATGCAAAAGGTTAAACTGGCATAGTGGCTTCTATCATGGTACAGTGGTACCTGCTATTTACGACCGGCCCTAATGCCAGACAAAAGTGGTCACATATTGCAAGTGGTCTTCAATTGCAGGTAGATTAACAAAGAAACAAGTGTCTAGTGCCTGGTATGGGTGGTCTTAAAAACTAATGTGGTCTCACATGAGAGGTGGTCTTTCAAGCAGGTACCCCTGTACTATCAAATTTTTGGTCAACAGTTAGTAAAGACTAAATATAGTTCATGTATACATATACTACAGTAAAGTCTGAAAGCAGTAGCTGGGTCCAGTCAGCAGAGCACAGGATCATCATGATCCCTTTTTTAGTCTGTTGTGATCATGTGATTAAGTGCTGGAATCGGTACACATATACTGTAAAATGATGATGGGCAGTGTTGTATGTACATACACATGATACGGTCGGTCATACAAATGGACGCAATGTCCTCAGAGCTTGTAATTTTGATACACCCCACTGTAATCTACATGTATAAATATTAGAGCTTTCAAAGAAAGCACATGATGTTAGGTATATGTCACTACATGTACATGTAGTACAGATGTCCAGTCCCAGGAATCGATGCATGTTTGTGTACCAAGTCCGTGCACTCTGCTGTTCTGCCACAACACAGCTTGCACCACGCTGTGAACACCCACCTGCAAGCAAACATGCACTGGGGGCTTCAGATGTCTACAATAACTTGTACTTGTTGAGACCCTGAGTCAGTGAGTGCAATATGGTGGCCATATGTTGTGGTGCAGACTTCATATTTTTGCACACACATTAATTGCAGGTGTTTGTGTGATGAATTCGAAAGTTAACATATTGCTCTATGGAAGAGATTATACTTCAAAAAATATCTGATGTGAAAATGCCAAACTCTTAAAAAAGCCATTGAAAGATTAATCAAAAATATCTGAATTCCCCTCGTAAAAAAGTTATGACCAAGAAGCAAGATCAGATACCAAGAAAAATTCTCCTCTAAAAAAATTGTTGTGACCAAGAAACATGATCAGATAACAGGAATAATTCCCTTCCAAAACATAGTTATGACCCAAAAGCATGATCGGACAACAGGAAATAATTCCCTTCTAAAAATTGTTATGACCAAGAAGCATGATTAGATAACAGGAAAAATTCTTTTCCAAATAATTGGTATGACCAAAAAGCATGACCAGATAACAAGAAAAAATTCCCTTCCAAATATTGTTATGACCAAGAAGCATGATTGGATAACAGGAAAAATTCCTTTCCAAACAATTGTTATGACCAAAAAGCATGATCAGATAAAAGGAAAAATTCACTTTCAAATCTTGTTATGACCGAGAAGTGTGATCAGATAACAGAAAAAATTTCTTTCCAAAATATTGTTATGACCAAGAAGCATGATTAGATAACAAGAAAAAATTCCCTTTCAAATATTGTTATGACCGAGAAGCATGATTGGATAACAGGAAAAATTCCTTTCCAAACAATTATGACCAAGAAGCATGATCAGATAACAGAAAAAAAAATCCCTTCCAAAACATGGTTATGACCCAGAATCATAATCAAATAACAGGAAAAATTTCCTTCCAAAAATTGTTATGACCAAGAAGCATGATTAGATAACAGGAAAATTTCCCTTCCAAATGATTGTTTTGACCAAAAAAACATGATCAGATAACAGGAAAAATTCCCTGCCAAATATTATGACCAAGAAGCATGATCAGATAACAGCAAAAATTTCCTTTTCAAAAAATTGTTATGACCAAAAAGCATGATCAGATAACAGAAAAAATTCCCTTCCAAATCTTGTTATGACCGAGAAGTGTGATCAGATAACAGAAAAAATTCCTTTCCAAAATATTGTTATGACCAAGAAGCATGATCAGATAACAGGAAAAATTCCCTTCCAAATAAATGGTATGACCAAAAAGCATGACCAGATAATAGGAAAAAATTCCCTTCCAAATGTTGTTATGACCAAGAAGTATGATCAGATAACAGGAAAAATTCCTTTCCAAAAAATTATGACCAAGAAGCATGATCAGATAACAGGAAAAATTCCCTTCCAAAAAATGATCTGACCAAGAAGCATAATCAAATACATGTAACAAGATATTCTGAGTTCTGTTCTGTCTAGATATGGACAACAGTATGGCAAAGGGCGAGGGAAATATTACCATGGCTAAAATAAACTTGCAAGACAGACCAATCTCCAGGTTTTCTCTGCTCCAACCAGTCTGCCTTCAACTATGGCCTGATGCCTGTTTTGTGCTGAAAAAGTGACTCAAATTCTGATTGGTCGAGTTTGGTTTATTGTGGTAACTGACTGTTGTGAATAGGGCACACATGATCATCTGCCAGACCGATCTATCTGCCCATGGCATGGGTGACAGTGTAGTTTTGTTACACTTACCATCAATAAAATTTTATTGTTTGGGGCAGGCCAAGTGTAGTGGAGGTAAGAGGTTAAGCTTGCTCAGCTTGGGACGCACTGAACCAACACACTATAGGGTCATGGCCAAAACTCACTACATTATCAAGACAAGTACAAACCATGGCCAGCTGACTGCTCAAAGTAATGTTCATCCACACAGTTCATTAAACAATGAGACATACACAATGTTATGACACACAACCATGGCCATGTAGATTAACAACCATGCCTCATTATGTATTCAGTGATGGCATTGGGGATGGACCCATCCCAAACAGCCACTATGACAAAAACAAACGCGAGTTTTAGTCATGATAATAAAGTGAATGGCTTTAATCTACACCGACATGATAAATTATTAAAACTGATTGATCCATAGGGTACACACACATCCTGCTGTCCAAGTAGACTACAGTCCGATGGTAATGTCAGTCAAACTTTAAATCGTGTAGAGACTTAAATGTACATGTATATCCAGTGGAGACCTAGCTATGTGTACATGTATGTCATGTGGAATCTTAAATGTACATGTACATGTACATCATAGTGACATACATGTACATGGATATCATAGTAAGACCTATACATGTACATGTATATCATGTATCAACATACATATACATATATCATGCAGAGACATACATGCATGTATATCGTGTAGACACATGCATGCATGTGGAGACATACATGCACATGTGTATCATGTAGAGACATGCATGCATGTGGAGACATACATGCACATGTGTATCATGTAGAGACATGCATGCATATGTATCATGTAGAGACATACATGCATGTGTATCATGTAGAGACATGCATGCATGTGGAGACATGCATGCACATGTGTATCATGTGGACACATACATGCACATGTGTATCATGTGGAGACATGCATGGATATCCAAGCATTTGTAAGAGTGGCGTATCAATGACCAGAAGATGGGGTTACATCATAACAGCCTGAGGTCTGTGGGAACCCGTTCTATGAGAAGATTGATGTTTAAAGGTGGCATATGTCGAATTTTCAGCCTAAACACCACAGTTCAAGCAGGTGTATACAACTTTCATATACTTGTGCTGGGAAAAAAATACAATGAAAGAGGAGCAAAGATGTTAACACAGTTAGGGGGAAAAGATGCACCAAAGTCCTTCTACTCCTCAGTCTGCCCATGTGCAAAAATAACAGCATCATGCACTTTTAATTTTTATGTAACTATTAATTTTTGATGTGACCAGCAGGAACATGGCTATAAGTAAACATGTACAGGGAGAGGAAGATTGCCTTCAGTGTGAACAGAAGAGTGATGTTTATTATGAGTGTATATTATATGAGGACAGTTTATTACCACCTATATACAGTGGAGGGAATTCTGTAATACCAGTTTGTAATTGGGAGGGAAGTTTTTTTACCAGTTTCTATCATGATATAACCCCGTAACCAAGGACCCTCCAATAGGAACACAGTATTGCCAGGTCGTAATACCGGTAAAACGATCTCCCAGGATTATTACGACCTCCCAGACTCTATTTTTTCAAGTAGAGTAATGACAGCTTTCGTTTTTGAAAATGAGCTTTACTCATGTAAAGGTGATATAAAATAATTAAAATTTTTTATTTTGGCAAGGTGTTGTGTATATTATGGGTGTCTATGGCAGTTCCTGTCAACCTGGCTACCAAAGGGTTTCTCTTGGGTCATCTCCAACATGAAGTTGGCGGAGCGATCACATTATTATCTCCATAATCAATGAATTGGGATTTGACAACTACCAATTAATGAATCTCAAAACTGGTAACTGTACTAGGGGGCATATACACAAACTCGACAAGAGGACACTCCATGGTGAAGCCCTCATACTAGATGCTGATGGCGACTTGAATTTTTTATATTATTTAAAAAAATTAAGGACTCTAAATATGTCCCAGCCTAATTGTTAACCAAAGACAGTTTTAATGAAATGGCCGGGTTTATGCTGTTTTTGTTTATTATTCTTCCAAAACAACTGGCAAAACTGTGAAAATGGTTTGGTTTGGTTCCTAACAATATTGTCTAAAAAAACTTTCTTGTATTTTTTGGATATCTTGTTTACTTAATGAAATAATGCTCTGCAAGGTTCCAAGCTTGCTATTAAACATTAATAGTAAAGTATATATTGGCTTTCTATATGCGTTGTTTATTTTAAACCTGAGTGACCTTGAAAGGTCAAACTGCATACATTTGTATTGATTACTATGCAAAACAATGGGGATTGCAATGCAAATTCACATTTTCAACTTCTCCAAAACATCGACCAGATTCACTTCAAACTTGGTGGGGATGTACAATGTACATCAGGTAGGTATCTTCCCACTGTCTTCAAATAGTCTTGCTCCAATGTATTGTTTTGTTTTTTTTTTGGGGGGGGGGGGTTTCTTGGGTGGATGGGTGTGTGTTTTAATTTTTGCGTTCCATTTTTTTCTTCTTCAAAACCATAAGCTAGATTCACTTGAAACTTTTGGTATAGATACCCCATAGATTTGGAGAATTTTTTAGATCATAGATCAAGGTAACAATGACTTGTAAAATAAAATGGTTTCCCTGCCACATCTTCCAATGGGTATGATTGAAGTCCATCAAACTTTGTCATTATGTACCCAGGTGAGACTTCCCTTAAATTTGCTAAGAGGTGACTTTGAGGTCAAAGGTCATGTCAAACTTTCTGCAGAAGAATGGTGGCCCTCTGCAGGGATGAGAATTCGTTGCTATTTGGCAACTTTCAGCCAAAATTTCTTGGAGGGGTGTCCTGTGAGAGGGGTCTGTTGAGGGATTCTTTATGTTTTCCGCACAAAAAAACCCTCACTTCTAGTTACTGGCCTCATTTGCGGCTAAAAAAGCATCCCATAGAGTTGTTTTATCTGTGTTTGTTTTACAGTTACAGTGCTTCAAAGTTGCTGCTTTTGTATATTTTGGGTTTGTGAGATGTAGCCCTTCATAATTCCAAAACAAACATCAATAAAGAAAATTTATGGGATGCATTTTTAGCCACTTATGTGGGGAGTAATTCAGTGAAAACAGATTACCATACTGACGTTCCGAGTTAGGGATTTTTTTTAACACCAGGCTTCGCATGGTAGATTTTTGCCCTCCGCGCATGCCCGACATGCCTGGTAACGTAATTCCGCGGTCAAGCTTTCCCGGGGTAATAGTAGGCCGTGACTAACACAGCCTGACAGCGAAACCCATAAGAGAATTAGACGTGCAACAGTGATCGTTCAGTTTCAGGGAACATGGCGGGAAATATGGACGACGCAGGAGCGACGATTAACGTGATTGAACAGACGGAAAATGAACTAACTATACGACAAATTCTAAGCGATGAAAGTGGTTGACCTTAAGAAGTTTCTAAAGATTCGCGGAGTGCAGGGGTACAAATATGTGAAGAAAGACCTAGTTGCTTTGGCCGTTCGAGCCTCTTGCCTTCAAGTGGACACTATTGAGGAGAAAGATGATACCATGGACGTGCGGAGAGCTGATTGGAGTTTCCCTATGGATAGAAGAAGGTGGCTTTGTCATACACATCTTCGATAACCTCCTGGACAAGAGACCTGAAAGAAATGCCAGTGCTTGAGATGCCCCATGTCATCGCCTACCTAATAAGCAAACGTGACTGGACACCCAAAAATGTTCAGAAGTGCCATGAATCCAGGGGCTACCAACTTGCGGAACAGGGGCACATCCATGGGGTTAAGTTACACGTGCTGTCGAACTTTGTTTCATGCAAACTTTTGTATGTGAAGGCACTTTGTACAAGACAAACCTTGCAGGGCGAGGCACCGTACCAGGTCTGGGGAATCGTTACGGAAGAAGGGGTCATCCATACCGAAGGGTGCGAGTGTACAGCGTTAGAAAGCTTTAATATTAATTATTCGATATTTATTTATTGTTTAATGTCGCCAATCTTAAACAAATAATAATAATAATAGCTGATCTGAAAATGCTTGAAGGCCTACACTGTGCCAGTGATCAGGTAACAAAGTTTGCAAACAGTGTATTGCAAATTTAGATCAGGTGCTTTACTGTTAATTTCTGATTGCACCTGTCAAGCGCTAATCTGGTTAGTGGTCAGCCAAGCGCGAGGATCTTCAAAGCACTGGCAGAAGTGCGCCCTAGGCTAATCCCTCAGAACTCACCGAGTCAATCAAGGGTGACTTAATGCATGGTTAGTTGTGCCACAATGCAGGCCCCGATTTGTATAGGTTTTGTCTCAGGTTTTGTGTCAGTATTTTTCATAGTGACCGTGTTTTCCGCTATCTGAGGTACATCCTGGTACCTTACATGTGTACACTGGCATGCTTTCTTGGAGTTACACTTGCAGGTTATTGAAATAACCGGCGTTAAAAAATGACACCAACTTTCCCGTGTTAACCCAATGGGGTAAAATGGCGAGACTTTAAAGTGTCCCCCGAGACCTGGAGAAATGTCCGTGACTTCGCGGGAACATAGTAGTCAGTGCCACCGGTGGCAAAAATTGTCCCTATCTTGGAACTAAGCTATTCCGTTCTGCCAGTAACAAGTTATTTCCGTATTTGTACACCCATGTCACATCACAAATTCAGATCAAAGAAGAGGATGTTTACACAACAAATATATACAAAGGATCGTAATTTTATTCTATTTAGGATCTGTTGATCATGGCCTTTCCAAAAATGTATACTTTGCTTAGGTGTGAATACTATGGGGTAAAGGCACTCTGTGTATGCATGAGTGCACAGTCAAATGAACATAGTTTCCATGCCTTTTATTAACTATGGAAGAACTCATACACACTGGCTATCTTCTGGAATAATTCATAAACACGAGTTATCAATTCAAAGAATTCATACACACTTGTTCTCTTGTGGCATGAATGAATTAGAGATGAACTGAGAGAGTACATGTAACTTTTTGTTGGAACTTTCCCGGCTGTTCCCCTACCCTCCCCCAAAAATGGTATGGTGGAAAAGTGGGTGAAGGCAATAAAAATGGAAGTATTTTGCCTGAATGTGCAGTTATTTTTTACTTTTAACAAGCAGCTCAGATTGACATGTTGACTTGGGGTTGTTCCTGTAAACAAGCAGCACAGGTTGACCTTTTGACTTAGGCTTGTTTGCTCCTTTAACCCTTTCCCCCTTGAATTAAGACTGAATCAACAGCTTTCCTTGGCATAGGTTGGGCACTTAGTGCCCAACCCATGCCATGGAAAGCTGTTGACCTGGGGCATGTGATCTTGATAAGTCTCATGTACATTTCTCCGTCAAATTGTTTTTCATAACTGTTGAAATTAGTTGAAAACACTGAAGCAGACGACATTTGACCACCAGCCGTTTTTGGCCGGTTTGAGGTGGAAAGGGTTAAACAAGCAGCTTGGGTTGACTTGTTGACTTGGGGATGTTCCTGTAAACAAGCAGCTCAGGTTTACTTGGGGGTGTTCCTGTGAACAACAAGCTCAGGTTGACTTGTTGACTTGGGGGCTGCTCATTTAACAAAATAGCTTGGTTGACCTAGGGAGTTCCTTTGAAAGTAGCTTAGGTTGACTTGTTGACTTGGGCATGTTTGTTTCAACAAGCACCTTGGTTGACTTGTTCACTTGGGGATGCTCCTTCACCAGCTTGGGTTAACTTGTTGACTTGGGGGTTGTTCCTTGTCTTGCTGTGATATTTGACGAGACTGCGTGGAGATAGTGCCACAGGGGTCACGTCTGTTGCCTACTGCCTATACTTCTGGCTGCCAAACGCATATTCCAGGTTGATTTTAATTATGAAATGTTCTCTTTCATAACTAAGGACAACAAAAGGCTGCAGAAATTGACAATTGACACAAGTTTCAATGCTGAATGGGTTCATGTTTTCCACATGTAAAGACAGCTGTGGCTGACATTAATAACGTGAGAAGTTGTGGATGCAGGGTGAGGCACAGGTCAGACCCTCTACAGTATACATATGTATAATAACAGGTCAGATCCTCTACAGTATACATATGTAATAACAGGTCAGATCCTCTACAGTATACATATGTATAATAACAGGTCAGATCCTCTACAGTATACATATGTAATAACAGGTCAGACCCTCTACAGTATACACATGTATAATAACAGGTCAGACCCTCTACAGTATACATATATATGTATAATAAAAGGTCAGATCCTCTACAGTATACATATGTAATAACAGGTCAGACCCTCTACAGTATACATATGTATAACAACAGGTCAGATCCTCTACAGTATACATATGTAATAACAGGTCAGATCCTCTACAGTATACATATGTAATAACAGGTCAGACCCTCTACAGTATACATATGTAATAACAGGTCAGACCCTCTACAGTATACATATGTATAATAACAGGTCAGACCCTCTATAGTATACATATGTAATAACAGGTCAGACCCTCTACAGTATACATATGTAATAACAGGTCAGACCCTCTACAGTATCCATATGTATAATAACAGGTCAGACCCTCTATAGTTTACATATGTAATAACAGGTCAGACCCTCTACAGTATACATATGTATAATAACAGGTCAGACCCTCTATAGTATACATATGTAATAACAGGTCAGACCCTCTACAGTATACATATGTAATAACAGGCAGTAGATCTTTGCTCTTTATGTTTAATTTCCATTAGATCTTGAGGTGTTTGATATTGAACTTACAGTAGAGGGCAAATTTGCTTTAATTAACTATATAATAGATATAATAGATATACTGAGGAAGGCATCATTTATAGGGAATATTATGATGCCAGGGCCATCAGGCTGATGCTCCCATGTGATTAAAAGGCTTGAAATGCATTGTCAGGGACAGATCTGGACTTCAAAAATCTTAAGCCAAAATTGGAAATAAAAAGAAAATTCCTGGAAGGTTCTTCCTGGGTCGTTTATGAATTCATTTAAAAACAATTTATTTTTTTGCAAATTTCTGTAGCCAAATTGAAGAAACAGTAGCATTTGGTTAATTGGCTAATGGTACCGAAAATCCTCAGTGTTTGCTTTCACGAAATACTGCAATGGCAATTGATTCAAAATTGAAGCGTGAATTTTAACTTCACTACTAGATCTTTATTTGTTAAATACTAAACTTACCTTAGAGGTTTAATTTTCTTTACATTTTTGCTCTGGGCTTGACTTCTATTTAGTCTTTGCTTTAATTCTAGAAACAGTAAAGGGTTAATTTGCATGAGCACTGTGCTGCGTAGGACTAGCCTTAATGATCTCAACCTGAATCATCTTAACCTTAATTATCTTATTAACCTTAATCATCTTATTAACCTTAATTATCTTATTAACCTTAATCATCTTATTAACCTTAATTATCTTATTAACCTTAATCATCTTATTAACCTTAATTATCTTCACTTCTTCAATTGTCAGACACTTTAAAGTAACAGCAAAATCTGAGCAAGTCTACATGTTTATTATCCCCCGCCCATGAAGTGGGGGAGGGGATAGGGTCATGGGCACCGTCCGTGTGTCCGTCCGTCCTTCCGAAACAAATTTTGTCCGGCCCATATCTTCTACATTATTAATGCTACCTCTTCAAATTTTTTATGGTGGGTAGACCTTAGGTAGTAGGTGTGCATAGGCATTGTTTTGTGTGGCTAATTACTTGCATTAATTAATTAATAAACAAAGTTCATTAAGCAAGCTCAAGCTACAATACAAATTTTGTCCGGGCCATATCTTCTAAACTATTAATCCTATCCATTTGAATTTTTTGTGGTTGCTAGACCTTAGGTAGTAGGTGTGCATAGGCATTGTTTTTTGTGGCTAATTACTTTCATTAATTGATTAATTAACAAAGTTTGTTAAGCAAGCTCAAGATTTGTCCAGGCCATATTTTCTAAACTATTAATGCCAACCCTTTGAATTTTTTATGGCTAATAGACCTTAGGTAGTAGATGTGCATAGGCACTGTTTTGCGTGGCTAATTACTTTCATTGATTAATTAATTAATAAAGTTCATTAAGCAAGCTCAAGATACAATACAATTTTGTGTGAAGCATAACTTTGCAACTAAGAGTGGTAACCCTTTAAGATTTTCAGCATTGGTAGACCAGAGGTAGGAGGTGTGGATAAGCAGACATTTTTTTGACTAATTACTTTTCTTCATTAATATATTAATTAACAAAGTTCATTAAGCAAGCTCAAGATGCAGTACATTTTGTCAGGAGTATAACTTTGCAATTATAAGTGGTAACCCTTTAAGATTTTCAGGGTTGGTAGACCAGAAGTAGGAGGTGTGCATATGCATAAATTTATGTGGCAAATTACTTTCCTTTATTTGTTTATTAATTAACAAAGTTTATTAAGCAAGCTCAATACAATTTTGTCTGGAGCATATCTGTGCAACTGTAAGTGATAGCTCTTTGAGATTTGCAGGGTTGGTAGACCTGAGGTAGGAAGTGTATTTTTCTCATTTCAGCCAACTTTATTTTAAATCCTACATGTTAAGGAAGATGTGAATAGCAAACAAACCCCTTCTGCACTGGTTCACCCTCATAAGGAGGGAGGGTTCAGTGGCTACTTGTTAAAAGGGGGACACATAATGCATTTAAAGGTTCTCTGTATTTATTTCCATATTGCCACCAACAGAAACCTTTCGCATTTTACCAACTATAATATACCAATGTGCATCATGTGTATTTACCACCGTGATTACTGGGGGGGGGATATGGCTAGCGTCAGCGGCTACTTGTCTATTTTGTGATTATATCATAACTTTAAATACAATTAGTTTTCTATATAGATTGGTGCGAATAATGCTTCATCTATTGAAAATCAATGTGTCAATACCCAATGGAATTAACCTCAACTGGCAACAGGAGCACCTTGCCAGAAAGACTGTGGTAATCAGGCAGGTGCTTCTGCCCTTGCAAGTTCCCCATTCTGTGGATGATTGTTAAAACTTCATCCTTTATTGATGGCCAAATTACCTCCCTTTCCTGACGACAGAAAAAGGGAAAGAGAGGTGAGGCAGGAATGTGAAAGGTCGAGCTTAACATCATTTTGGATAACTGCCGGCCACCATTAACTCCTCACGCTCTTTTTGAACCATCGGAATTGGAGAAAAATCAAGATGTGTGGGTCCACTTCTCTGATCCTACCTAAACTGTTGAGAAAAGTGGGTGACCTCTGCTTTAGATACAATTTCCCCATGCGGTATCTGTGTCCAGATATGAGACCTCACTCAGCGGAGTCATCTCCCACATTGTTCCAGAAAAGTTGACATTTTGAGTCTTCAAATTGCAGTGCAATGCAACAGTTGTGTCTTCAAATGAAAACCTTATTCCATTTGTATCTTACTGTACAAATTGTTTGAAGCAATGGAAATTATTGAACTATGCATATATGTGTATATGTATCCCTTTTCTTGCAAGGAAAGCTGTGAAATCAGAATTTTCATTCATTAACATTGACTTGGTCTTCCATATATTTTTAACATGAACTTTGATGGCTCAAGACTTGGGGAAGTGAGACATCAGTGGGAGAGATGTATGAATTTTGAATGACCACTGACATAATTTCTATCGATCAGACAAATACAGCCTGCATGGCCACTGCTCTCCCACCTCAAATGCCACAGCATGCTTCTTTTTTATCCCCCGCCCACGAAGTGGGCGAGGGGATATGGTAATGGGCACCGTCCGTGTGTCCGTCCGTCCATGATTACTGTGGGCGGGGGATATGGCTAGCGTCAGCGGCTACTTTTTTTTTTGTACCTTTTTAGCTGCTACAATCTCTGCAGCTTTTCTTTTCAATCACTTTTTTGTGCTCACATTGAACATTTTGTGAGAATGAAAACCTAAATAGGGCACATGATTTTCCGTTTAAAAAAAAAAGGAATTCCACTTCATCAGCAAAAATTTTTCAATTCAGTTTCACTGCTATATATTTATAAATTATTTATATAAGAAATAGTATCAAATTCCGTTTCAAGGATAAAAAAAATCCACAATTCCACTTGGGTTTTGGAAAAAATGAGATCAAAGCATAAAGAAAGGCACCAAAGTGATCATTCCTGATTTGTGTGTAAACAGTGATGTTTGACACTGTTGGACAAAAGAACAAAAATAATTAAACAATTTTTCCTTTCCAGTTTTTTACCCTTTCCCCCTCAAACTGGCCAAAACCGGCTGGTGGTCAAATGTCGTCTGCTTCAGTGTTTTCAACTAATTTCAACAGTAATGAAAAGCAGTTTTGACTAAGAATTGTAGAGAGCCCTATAAAGATCACATGCCCTACTTAGTGCCCAACTCATGCCAAGTAAAGTTGTTGACTCAAGTGTCAATTCAAGGGGGAAAGGGTTAATCAAGACTGATGCACATAACAGAGGATATTTCACCAGAGATTTGTTCTTTTTTGCCATTTTTTGTCCATGCATCATAAAGTGTACCCAGAGTACAAATAAAGATATATTAAGTCTGAAGTGGTGTTGACATACAGCTTCAAGAGGGCTGTACACGTTGGCTATACAGCAGCTGTACTGCAACCAGAGGGACACCATATGCCACAGTAGATGCACATGTGGTCTTATTGGACAGGTTGTACAATTACCCAGGCACCCATAACTGCAAGGTGATAACAGTGGAAAATCACGGTGGAGAGGTTTCAGAATACTCATATGATGGTCAGACTACACAGGTTCCATAGCAGTAGGGTGATCAGAATACACAGGTTCTTTAGCAGTAAGGTGGTCAGACTACACAGGTTTCAGAGTAGTCAGTGGTAAGACTACAGGTTTCACTATAGTCTGGTGGTCTGAGTACACAGGTTCTATAGCAGGAGTGGTCAGATTATACAGGTTCTTGAGCAGTAGAGTGGTCAGACTACACAGTTTCTAAAACAGTAAGATGTCAAACTACACAGATGCTAGCAATAAGGTTCTTTGGCTGTAAGGTGTCAGGTGGTCATACTATACAGGAGTATAGTAGAATGGTCAGATTATACAAGTTCCATATCAGTATAGTGGTCAGACTACACAGGTTCTAGAATAGTAAGGCAATGAGACTACATGGGCTCTACTATAGTCAAGTGGTCAGACTGCAGGTTCTACTGTAGTCAGGTGGTCAGACTGCAGGTTCTACTGTAGTCAGGTGGTCAGACTGCAGGTTCTACTGTAGTCAGGTGGTCAGACTGCAGGTTCTACTGTAGTCAGGTGGTCAGACTGCAGGTTCTACTATAGTCAAGTGGTCAGACTGCAGGTTCTACTATAGTCAAGTGGTCAGACTGTAGGTTCTACTGTAGTCAGGTGGTCAGACTTTGTAGGTTCTACTGTAGTCAGGTGATCTGACATATGCAGACTCTACTGTAGTCAGGTGGTCGGACTATGTAGGTTCTACTATAGTCAGGTGGTCAGATTGCAGGTTCTACTGAAGTCAGGTGGTCAGACTATGCAGGTTCTGCTGTAGTCAGGTGATCAGACTGCAGGTTCTGCTGTAGTCAGGTGATCAGACTGCAGGTTCTACTGTAGTCAGGTGGTCAGACTATGCAGGTTCTACTGTAGTCAGGTGGTCAGACTATGCAGGTTCTATAATAGCATAGTCAACAGTGGTCATAAATGAAAGGGTGGTAAAAGCAGGTGGTCTCAGTACACAGGGTATATAATAGCCTTCATGTGTATGGCCCTGGCTATAATGGAGGTCTCCCCACTCAGGTTAACACACAACAATAGGGACGGTCACACCTGTAGAATGTTGCACCAGGTGTGTCTTGTGACATTAACTACATTAAGGGAACAGGAAGCATTGTCTGGGCACTTGCCTCACCATCACACCAAGTGTTTCCTCTTCAATACTGTGATCTGAAGCCCAGTGTCCACATGGTGGGTGTACACCCTGCTGCTTCCTGACACCAAGTCCCCACTAACGGACAGCCAGGTGGGTGGAGGGGGCGCACAGCTGTTGACCCCAACCCACCACATACACATACATGTACGGTGGCACCCCTCTTAATCAGGCCACCCCCAAGGGCTTTGGAAACGTAGCTTAGAAGATTAATGGCCTTTCTTAAGGAGGAAAGTGAAATGAAAATACCATACTTCCTACATAAAGAAGTAGCCACGTAGAGGTGGCGGCTCTCATTACACGGCGCAGGGGTGGGGGTGGGGGGAGCTTATAAGGACAGCTAAGACACACACACAAAAAAAATCCCACTTTCCCACTTTAATCGATCATAGCTCAAAATGGATAGGCATCAGGATAAAAATCATATATGTGTGTAATCATCATACTCCAAAGAATTTGTATATCCCATGTTTGGGTGTCTGTGATGATAATTGTTGAATAAACGATCCAAAGTTGACCACAAACCATTCCCCCCATAAATGTTGATATATTAAGTCACTAATTATTTCTGATCAAGTCATAATTACACTTGCATCTTAATTCTGACATATTGGCAACGAAAAAGACGATCCCGATATTTTTTATGTTCGGCTTAGTTTTTCTGTTATCCATCCTCAAAGTTTGACATTTCAATTTCCCCATTGATGATTTCCTGGATGCTCATTTTTTTCGTTTCATAGAAAAAGAACAAAGGAAAATTTTGAAAATCGCTGAATATTTTTAGCAGTTCATCAAAAGACATTTACTGGATTAAATTTCACCAGCCGTTTTCTTGGAAAAACCATCCCTAGGTGGGGTTCTCATCCTATTATCCTTTCTGAGAAAACAAGCTTTAAAGGCTTTTGATGTTGATCATTTGCCTCTGAAACAATACAGATTGCTCAAGTTGAGCTGATATGTGTACAACATGGAGTAAACATCGTCCCTTAAC
Organism: Hermodice carunculata; assembly: GCA_964020975.1. NCBI lineage: Eukaryota > Metazoa > Annelida > Polychaeta > Eunicida > Amphinomidae > Hermodice > Hermodice carunculata. The sequence goes on from CAXHWN010000551.1 coordinate 55,233, forward strand.
ATTTGGTGAGGTTGTCAATCACTTATTGGCCCATCACATGAATAAAAGAGCCTTTGAAGTACGGAAAAAATTCTTCAGCCATCTGTCAAACGGCGACAGCGACAATCAGGTTTGAAAGTGTGACGTCATGGAGGTGGGCCTTCGAGGCCTAGTGACCTCAAGCCTGGCAATAAAGGTTTACAGTTAGCTTGGTTTGTGAACAGATCAGACATGGCTTACTTGGGCAGTTTTGTTCCTGTCTTGTCGTTGATGTTTTTCTTCAAAAGCTTTGGCATTGCAAATGGCTTGTAGACAGTGTGCACGATAAATCAACCTCTATGGTTGAAATTCAGTTGGAAAGCTTAATAACTGTGTCGCTTTAGAAAGACACAGATTTGCCGCTGTGTCCATGGATTAAATGACAGTTTATTCCAATTTTAGTGCCGCAAAGACCAAACTTGTTTGTCATACAGAGCGGACAAGTATGTTACCGATATACTTTTTACCTTGGAGATGCTAGTAAAGGAAATTGTAAATAACATCAGTATTTTTGGGACTAGGATATCCGATGATATTTAAGCTAAATCCCACCTAAAAAGGTGGTATTAATAATTGCAGGCATTTTTTAAAAATTATTTATCAGAAGTTGATTTAAAATTTCATGGGCTTGTCCCTGTGAGTAAATCTTATTTAAGGAAAACTTAGCATTCCCACATTGGTTTACGGTTGTGACCCAGACCTACAACAACTTGAGGGGACCCAGCAACAACTTTTTCCAAGGTGGCTCATTAAAACAGTGCTTAGGTTTGGATGAAAACCCGGCTGATCTAGTTTACTTCAGGCAATGAATATCAGGCCAGTTTCACATCTTGTACGAGAACGGAAGGTTTCATTGTTTTCTTGCATTTTAGTTTTGATGGTCCTGGCTGCAACCTTATGATTCATTTTAAAGTTAAATACTTGAATGAGGACTTTTTTACTGTACAAAACCATTTTATGCTGCACCTGAAGTCACTACAAAGTAAGATCAGATCAGATCTTACTTTGTCATGAAAATTGTCTTCAAAATTATAGTGACGAACACTTGCTTGTGTGACTGCTTACTTGTGCATGCTAACCAGGCTCTAAGAGTCCTGGCAGCACATAGCTATTTGGGTTGGGTGTCTGGGGCTACATGGCGGGTCACTCATTCAGTGACTGTGGCTGGCCAGGTGTTGCCTTGCTTCAGTGGCGCGGCCTATGGCCGCTCGTGGCCTGTGGACAGGTGGTGGGTCCAGTCCTCCCCCCCCCCCACCTCTTCATCCCATTTTGGGGGGATAGTGTTTTTTATGCTTAGGCACCCCAAATGCATCCAAACATGTACATTACTCAATCTACTGCTGGCCTAACTAGTTGCCTGTATTTTGTAATTATTTTCTCAATGAATTTAATTTCTCGTCCAACCTGAGTTTTGTATCGCTGTTTTGTATGTTTCCCTTGTGTTCATGTTTATGCTTATTTCGATGTATTTATTTATACTTTTATTTCCTCATCCTTAAGGATTCAATGAAATTTTGTAATGCACATGGGTATTGATGATAAAAATTCCAGTTTTTTAACGCCTGTTCGTTGTGCAGGGACACTGGGGTAATCCATCATGGCATGGCCTTTGATGGGAGTCGTGTGACGATTCCCACTGCTCCTGAACATTTAATGTCTTCCTTCCTTTGAATGCAAAACAAGTAAGCTAAATATAAAGTAAACCACTTAGGTTGTGATATGTTTACATGTTTGCATCATTTCTGTGTCCACAAACACACTTTCAGCATGCCGCCTGATTTTGCGGCGCTGCCAAACCACTCTCGTTTTGGGCCATTGCTACCTGTAGCCATGTGACCTACTGTTAAGTATGACGGGTGGCATTGTTCCCCTAGGCAACTGAAAACCAAAAGAATGACACATGGATGTTCAGATGTCCACATGCCTGAGTGTTTTTTGCATTTTTCTCACATTTCTACTTTAGTTAGGCACTTAAAATTTTGCCAACGTAGAAAGGACATTTATCTTGTAAAAAGTGTTAAAATCTAAGTGTTGCCCGTGCAAAGTTTTTGGTGTCTTTACCTGTCCTTAACAAGAGAGTGACTATGTGACCAAATTTGCAGAGGCCTGTGGTTTTTGTGTAACTGTACAGTGGTTCCCTCTGATAAGGCCTATATGTCACTGACAGGTGCCCCTTACCACAGGGCACCCCCTGTCAAATAATTTTTCTGGGTATTTACACTATATTTCTCCTCTGTAAAGTGACCACCTTTCTGAAAGGGGCACTTGTAGACTGTATTTAGATTGAGTTGGGGGGGGGGGCATGGGGCGTGCTATGTGAAGGTCCCCTACACATACTTCATACATGAGAGAGAGAGTGGTGGGTGTGGGTGGGTGGGTGGGGTGTGGGTGTGGGTGTGGGTGTTTTAAATGAGACACAAAAGCCAGCGACAAGTCCAGTTTTGTCCCATTTCTCAGTACGTGTTATCGTTTCCATTCATAAAGCTTTATACACATGGTCCTGACCTTTGCATACCCATATATGATCCTATAAAAACTACTCTCTTTGTATTTTTGTTTTTGAATGTTCTCAATTTTGCAGGTGTGTTGACTGACAATGTATTGCCTTTTTCTATGAAAACAACCCAAAATTACGTCCTGTTTGTCAAATAGTGTGTGTAACCCACATTACCAAAAAAAAAAAAAAAAAAAAAAAGATGCTGAGGAAGCAAAGGATGTGACACTGATGATAAACTGGGATATTTGATGTGGCCATATGTAGAAACCACCGACTTTAGGCAAATGCATGTGGATACTTGAATGAAACTGTGAATGAGGAGTTGGAAAATACAGTTATTATAATGCTAGGAAAATGGAAAGAATTATTACTAGTACTAAATGAGGCAGTTCTACTCAGGTGTCCACATTATATTGGATGCTACCTGTCAACACCTCCCTACATTACACTGTTTAATAGCTTTGCTGTTGACACAGCGTGGTGCAGGATGTGTGATCAAGTTCCATCAAATGTGGCTGAGAAATACCACTAGACAGATCATGTTTGTGGAATATATTCATCAGAAATACTGATAGATTGATAACATGCTGGGAGATCTGAAAAACATCATGGCAAAAACATGATTCCTACATGTATACACTATTGAATGGACTATATCACTGATTAAGACTAAAATTTATCAGGCCTAGAATGACCAGCATCAGACTAAATGCACTATAATTTTGTACTGGATGTGTGAACCAGATGGGAAAAGGATTTTCCTTATCAGATTAATTAGCATCTGTACTGATTAGAGCAAAGGTGTTGCTTAGCCAGTAGTTGGCCTTTTACCTACTTGTGTAACCGCTAGGCATACTGAAATCATCACGAGTGCTCATGAAATGGATCATAAAAAAATTAAGACCAAAAGGAAGATAATGCTCTTAAAATTTAAGTGGACCCAAATATCAGTAGCTTGTGTTCATGAAAGTTTATGTCTGGCCCTGGTCATGTCTACATCAGACGTGCAGAATTTTTTAGGTATGTATTCATTTGTGGAATATAAACAGACACTGACAAGTCCCAGGGGATACCACCAGAACATGTTTTGGAGCCTACACCTGTACATGTCAGTCTGATTGTGGTTGTTAGCTCTGTTGATTAAAGATCAAAAAGCTGAAAATATTATCTTAATCTTGCTGATGCAATCACATATGTCCATCTGTCATTCCACCTGTCCATCCTTCCATCTGTCTGTCTTTCCATCTGCCCTTCCATCTGTAAACCTTTTGCTTCTGAATGCAATATAGACCACAATTTTCAAGTTAGGCCAATATAACTTTCAGGACTTATCAAGTGGGTAAAAATTTCATTTCATGGCAATACTAGTAGTGCCACTTACATTTTAAGAGAATTTATGAATCAAAATGTGTTGAACAATGTTAAGTTCCAGGTCTGAAAAAAAATAATTCAGCTATACAGCCAGATGTATAGGATAAAAAGATCATGTCAGGTACTAACCTGTTGTGTAATATTGATGACTTTGACATAAGAAAATATACATTCCAGGTCACCGATGCTGCATAGTTGAAAGAGGTGACTTGTCAATGATGCAAATGTCATCAGTTTTCATGTTAGCCCCATGTTACTCTCAGGACTTGCCAAATGTATGAATATCTAGGATGAGTTTGATATTGATGGTACTCCCAACAGTGGTATTCATGTATGTACTGTGAAAACTCCTTATAATGACACTGTCTGTTCCCTAAAAAAGTGTCAGATAGATAAATCAAATGACTAAGAAAATGAACTTTTTCCCATGAAAATTTGTGTCATTATATTGAATATGTCAGATATCTGAGTGTCGTTATAATGAGGTTTCACTGTGATACATGGGTCATAATGTGACAATCTTGTGAATATTAAAGCCTGTAGCATCTTTACTTTTCATTGGATTTTCATGAAATTTAGTGGGATTGTGGAGGAGTAAAAATCTTGATTGCTTAATTATGATACAAGATTAAGTCCCATCATCCAGATGGTTTCATAAGCAGGTTCCACTCAATGTACTGTATAAGTGGAAAATTCCCCAGTGGAAAATTCCCGAATTGGTTCCAAATGAACATTTTGTGGTTAAGTTTTTCCAGAATCGGAATGAGCAACAAAAAAAAAAAACAAACAAACAAAAAAAAACAAAAAAACCCCCAGAGCCCTTCACCGCCCAGTTTAGTTTAATAAAAAATCTAAACATCATATCGTCTCGTTTTTCTTTATACTAGTGCATGATTTAGACCATGTGGTCACAGATTGCTGCGTGATTGTTCAATCATGCAGCGTCAGGGGTGTCCCAACTCATAAGTGCCTGTAACAGTCTGCAGCCAAGTACGATTACCAATGATTTCCCAGAATTAATTTTCGTGAGAGGTTCCATTCGGGAAAATTTGGGCAATTAAATACCTGGTGAATATTTCCACTCATACAGTACTTATATTCATGTTTTTACTGACAGCAGAGCAACAGGCCCATGGGCCTCTCGTTTTTTGGTTACAGCTTCATAACTTTAACCAAGACAACCGACTGATAATTTGACCCTTTCACCCTTAAACCAGCCAAAACTGGCCAGTGGTCAAATGTTGTTTGCTTCAGTGGTTTCAGATAATTTCAACAATAATGAAAAACAGTTTGACTGAGAATTGTAGATGAGACCTATCAAGATAACATGACCCATGCCAAGGAAAGCTGTTGACTCATTTAAATTCAAAGGGGAAAGGGTCAAGTCATAGTCTGCTTGAATGTTTACCTTGAAGTTAAAATTAAATGTGCAAATAAAGTCAGGTTTGACAGAATATATATTTACCATCTGCATAGATAAGTTTTGTGCAAGTCAATGTCATGTGTAATGAGGCAATGATTTGTGTAACCATGGATAATTAACCTTTTCAGTGCAAAATTTTTGACCGAGTCAACTGCTTTTCTCAGCACGCATTGGGCACATTGTGCCCAATGTACGCCAAGAAAAGCTGTTGACCTGGGGTGTTCTCTCTGGAACTAGAGGCATGCTGGTACTTGAACGAAAGGTCTTTTTACAAGGAATACGAATCTGGGATCCTAATGATAATTCAGACTAGTCCAACTTAGTCGACTGACTTTAGACATGTGTGGCATTGAAAGAGTAAACTATGGTACACATGGTTTACAGGCTGTGTCCAGCTTGTATCACTCTGCTACATGTATAGCTGACAATGGCCATGAGCAGCCAATACATACACAGGTGTCTGTTGGTCAGTGCCTAGCCACAGAGTCAGTGACTGTCACGCTTACTAACATGTAGCAATAACCAAGGATTTGGTTAGAATAAACTATTATTCCACATAGATAATTAACTGTTAAATTAGGCGCATGTAACAGTAGCACTTTCAAATGCACACAGTCAAAGGTTGTCCAGTCTATGGCTTGAATTGTTGTGTGTTTAACCATTCCCCCCTTGAACTGGCCAAAACTGGCTGGTGGTCAAATTTCATCTGCTTCAATGTTTTTGACTAATTTATATAGTAATGAGAGGCAGTTTGAATGAGAATAGTCTATATCTGGGTTAGTTCTGTTGCCCATCCTGTTCATGGTTGACCGCCCACATTTTATGGGCACTTTCCATTACCCTCATTTTTCTGCATAGATTAACATGGGGAATTAGCAGATATAGATTTAACCTCTCTATATATGTTGCCAAATAAGCTGTAAACTTTCATTTTATCACACATGAGTGTGTTTGAAAAATAATAATATGTACTTCAGGTAGATTAGATGATGATAATTCCAAAAATCACCCTCTTATGCAGGGTAGAACTTTCCTTGGGTGGGTATCTACCAGGTTTGTACAAATGGTTATGCTCCAGTGATTTTCGAATTTTTGAGAAAAAAAAATTGTTCTCTTTTAGGGCAAATCTTAAAAAATCTTCTTATCCGAAACGTCTCACCAGATTGCTTTGATATCACACACATGGACACGCCTAGTAATTAATATGTTCACCAGGTGGTACTGCAAATTTTTGCAATTTTTTCATGTTTTTTTTTTGTGTTTTTGCTATTTTTGACTTCTCCAGAATGGTCTCTCAGATTAAGCTGAGACTTGGTGGAGATGTTCCTTGTGAAAGGGACAAAGAAAGTTGGTCACCAGGTGGCATTGCTATGGATTCCTGATTTTAGGTTCACTGTAATGTAATGAGCTTTGTTGACCCACCTGACTTCAAATGGCATGGGTTGCTAGGTGTCACAAACATGCATCATTGGAACAAAAGGCTGTGTGTCAAGAAATTAAACCAACCCAGATCTCCTCTGTTGTAAATGAGACCTATCAAGATGACATGCCTCAGGGTAACAGCATTCTTGGGCATGGGTTAGGTGCCCAACCAAACCCATGACGAGGAAAGCTGTTGACTCAGTATAAATTCAAGATGGAAAGGGTTAATACAAGGTTGAGATACAAACCAGCATTCTGACCTATATGTCCGATCGAGGCTTCTTATGCTTGTCAACATCCTCGGACAAGAAAAAGACAGATTTCTTGCTCACATGGGGCTCATATATAAAAAAAAGAGAATAAAGAAGATGTAAATGGAGCTTCATTGGGGAGATTGTCAAAAAGAGTCAAAATCCCTTTTGAAAAGTCAGGCCAAAAAGTAGGAGCCTTGACAGATAAGACCTTTTGCATCCATCACTCTATTCATCTTTTTTTTTTTTTTTTAATTTTCACACTTAATCAGATTTTTCAAAGTAAGGGACATTTCTAATACTCCATAATCTCTACATGAAAATCAGTCTCAAGACAGAGACAGTCTTACTGAGATCTGCCAAGCCTGGTAATTCATGTATGACAGCACAGCCCCAACTGCAGTAACTCATTTACTGCTGCACTTTGGACTGAGTCAACAGCTTTCCTCAGCACACTTTGTTGTACAGGGGAAAGATGTTGACCCAGACCATCACAGTCTCAGGGAATTTTTGGCTTGCTGCCACTTAAATGAAAGGCTTATTCACAAGGAGTATGAATCTATCATCCTTCATATAATTGAGAACAGTTCATCTTAAGTAGTTCGACGTTAGTAGCAGTTATCATGCAAAGAGTTAAAATGTGTCAGTCTTGGTAGGCTAAAGGTGCTTCTATCTCAGTTCTCAATGCAGGTACTCAAGGCAGGACACTTGTAAGGTATTTAGTGTGTGCTCACAGAGTGACAGTGGCTTGGTCACATGCAGCCAGCAGGATGGTTTCACATGCATCTGTTTTAGCTCTGCTGACTTGTCAGACAGCAGAGCTTATTAAATCAGTTTGCAGTTGTCATCCACGTCTGAGTGTGTGAGAAATGTCCCTTAGACTTTTTACATTTTTAACTTCTTCTATGAAAACTATTGAGTCGAAAATTTTGATTTTGCACATGAATGTTCCCCAGTTGGTCCTCTATCAAATTTGTGGAAGAAATGATAGTGCAATAATTTTTCGGTTTTTTGGGAAAAAAATCAAAATATATTTTTCTAATGAACCACTTAGCCAATTGCTTTTATTTTCCATATACATGTATTATGACCTGGGGTCACATAGATTACTTTGTGGACACCAGGTGGTGCTGTGATTTTTTTTAATGCATGTATTATTTTTTTTACATAAATTTATGTGTATTAGGGGATTTTCAACATCTTCTGCAGAACATCTGAACAGACTGGTTTAAAATCTCATGAGGCTGTAGTGTGACTAAAGATGATAAAGGTTTGCAAAAATGACAGGAATATGTTAATTTTTGAGAAAGTTAAGGAACATCAAACTTTGACACCATGTGTGCAGTAAGCACTACTGCTGTACAAGTATAGTTGCAATATAGTGCATGCATTGCAATTTTCGGGTCAAAACTCTTATATTGAATACTTTGCTTTCACTCATAGATGTTCCCCAGGGAGACTTTTGTCAGATTTGTGTAAAAGATGATGATGCAATTAGTATTTATTTTTTTGACAGGGGATGTTTAGTAATTTTTTTTTTTTTTGCCAACTAAGCATATCTTATATATTGGCTTATATCTTGGCAATGGTGGATTCTTGGCCTATGGTTACTGTTGACCATTGATAGGGACATGCCTGTGAGGATTCTCTCAGTGTTGTTATTTTGGACCTTAAGAGGCCTTGAAAGGTCAAAGTGACATGTTGGCTTATGTTATATCTTTTTAATGGTGGGTCCTAGGCCCATGGTTGCAATTAAACGTGAATAGGAAAGTAGCCATGGGGTTTGTTGTCGTGTTCTTAATTTTGACTGTGAATGACCTTAAAAGGTCAACCTGACATAGTGGCAATATCAAACTTTTGGTCAGTCATGGATCAGCACTAATACAGCACATGCAGAGAGTAGTAAACTCTTTCAGTGCCAAATTTTGGACGGAGTCAGCAGCTTTTCTCATGTGCCCAATGCACACCGAGAAAAGCTGCTGACCTGGGGTATTCTATCTAGAACTATAGGTATGCTGGTACTTGAATGAAAAGGCTTTTTATGATGACTAGGAATCTTGAATCCTAATGATAATTCAGACTAGTTTGACTTAAGTAGATGGACTTTAGACCTGATTGGCGCTCAAAGAGTTAAGTCTGGAGCTACTTGCAGAACCAGCCGATTTCAGTCAGCAGAGCACCAGATAATCATGACTCTCTTGTTTAGAGATGTTCCTGCTTCAAATTGAAGAGTTCTACATTGACTTGATCCTTTTTTCTTTAAACTTCAAAAATGTTACTTAATTACTGTAAAACAATTACTTTTAGTCTGCTTATTCTTTGTAAAGGCTCCTTAAATTAGTACTTTCCATGAATCAGCCATGAAATTCTTCACGCAGTTTTTGTTTGCTCAAAATAGACGCAAAAAGATGAGTTAGTATTTTGCCAGCAGCTTGTTGTGAACATATAGGTCCCTGGTCTCTCTAATTTCTCATGGATAGGATGACGGTCCATTGGGACTGTGGCATGTCAGAGCCAGCTGTGGAAAGTGTGTATATCCCAGATTCATCTCGGCAATGTATTAAGCTACCCGTTGAAGGCAACACGGTTTATTAGCCAGATTCTTCAGTTCTACATAAGACAGAGGTAGCCGGGGGCTATGTAGCCTGTCTGGTCAGGGTAATGTAATTTTGCCTGGATCAGGTAGGTTGGAAAGTGCACAGGTCAACAGGAGCAGCCAGGGACACCACTTGGCATTTGCTGCAGCAGGCCCCAGGGCCACCTGGCAAGTGCCCCTTGCAAGATTTACAGCTAACACGAGGCATACAGAAATTTGCTTCCAAAATCAAATGAGCTACCATGATGCCGCATGCTGGTGGAAAATAAAAGATTTTAATTACATTTGAGGGCCTGAAAAATATGGAGTCCAAACTAATGATGACAGCTTCTTGTAACAAGCTTCCTGTGTTTTTGTATGATAACACCATGGCTTGTTGCACAGTATATTGAGGAAGTACACATACATACATTCAAGGTACTTCCTTGTTAAATGGCACAGGCCACACAGCAGCACTGCAGCTAATGTGAATGTCCCCTATTGTTGGAGGCAAATTGTCTTGACTAATTGGCATGTGACTATGTTGCGTCATTTTAGCATATTTTTTCTTTTTAATATACATAGCCTACAGGGTATGGTTTGTGCCAGTTTAAGTTAAGTGAAAGATGGGCTAAACAGGTTTTAACTCTTGTGTATGTTAATTGACAGTATATATGTATGCTGCCTTCCCAGGTAAGACAATTAGGCCTAATCAAGGTCATGTCTCAGACCAATTTCTTCTCATACCATATAAATGAATTTCATTGCAACATTACATAATATTTGACCCTTTGCCCCCATGAATTATGACTGTCAACAGCTTGCCTTGGCATGGGTTGGGCACTTAGCCCAATGCATGCCAAGGCAAGCTGTTGACCTGGGGCATGTGATCTTGATAGGCCCCATCTACAATTCTCTGTCAAATTGTTTTTCATCACTGTTGAAATTAGTTCAAAATACTGAAGCAGACAATACTCGACCACCAGCTGGTTTTGACTGGTTTAAGGGGGAAAGGATTAAAGGGAATTTAATTTTGGTTATAACTGGTAGCAATTGTGTGTGCAGTGATCGACACTTGCGAAGTCCAATCACGCTTTTCATCTCTCAGGTAATTAAGTCCACAGTGGTGAAAAGACTGGTTCAATAACTCAAGGTTATCGTGCAGGTAGCATGGCACTTACTGAGAGAGGACTGATTTACATAATCCGAGGCCCTGTATTGATGTTACACATGTGTTTGTATGTAAAAATCATACATTCCCATCCACTAAAATTTCTTGTCAGAGATAATACATGTATGAACGGCCTGCGCAACACTGGAATCTAATGCAGGATAAGTATCAAGAACTTCTACCGGCCACAATTAATTTTAATGTGGGAATATAAATAACTATTATAGGTATAGGTCTACATGCATATTCTCTGCACCCAATGGCAATTAGAGGCACCTGTACCTAATTAACAGAATGTTCATTATAAAGGCAGATTCCATTGTATCCACTGTTACACAATGGCAGTCATGCAGGTATTGTTGTATCAATGTTAGCTTAGTGTCCATTGCAGCAGGAATACCCATGTTGACTGTCCATTGCAAACCAGTATTGCTGTACATGTGTTGATTGAGTGTCTATTACAGGCATGAATACCTATATAGACTGTCCATTACAGACAGGTATATGTATTTCTGTACCTCTGTTGACTGAGGATCCATTATTTATACATAATTCTTGTACCCAATTTGACCAAGTGTCTATACATCTAAGATCATTATACACAGCTTTCACTCCAGATACCTAGATACATTGTCTGGGTATCTATTTAAGTCAACATTCAATTTACATCTACATTAACTTCATGTACATGTATATTGGCTTGTTGTCTATTATAGACAGGCATCACTGTGCCTATTTTGACTGTCTGTCTATTATACACAAACATCACTGTGCCTATATTTGCAGGGAGTCTATTGTAGAAAAACATCACTGTGCCTATATATTGGCCGGGAGTCTATCATAGAAAAACATCACTGTGCCTATATAGGCATGGAGTCTATTATAGAGAAACATTACTGTGCCTATATATTGGCAGGGAGTCTATTATAGAAAAACATCACTGTGTCTATAGATTGGCAGGGAGTCTATCATAGAAAAACATCACTGTGTGTATATAGGCAGGGAGCCTATTATAGAAAAACCTAACTGTGCCTATATAGGCAGGGAGTCCATTATAAAAAAACATCACCGTGCCTATATATTACCACGGAGTCTATTCTAGAAAAACATCACTGTACCCATATATCAACTGAGGGTCAAAAATAGACAAACCTCGCTGTGCCAAAATACATGTATATTGACTGGGTATTTGTGATAGATAAACCTCACTGTGTCTATTATTGGCCAGGTGTCTGTTATAGACAAACATGCCTGTGTTGACTGGATATGACTGGGTGTCTATATATTGGCATGGTTTTCTATTATAGACAAACATCACTGTCTCATAAAATCAATATATTGACTGCATGTCTGTTACAAACATCACTCTGCATTTATATTGGCATGGTTGTCTATTATAGACAAACATCAGTGTGCCTGTCCATTGGCATGGTTGTCTATCATAGACAAACATCAGTGTGCCTATCCATTGGCATGGTTGTCTATTATAGACAAACATCAGTGTGCCTATCCATTGGCATGGTTGTCTATTATAGCAAAACATCACTGTCTCATAAAATCAATATATTGACTGCATGTCTGTTGCAAACATCACTCTGCATTTGTATTGGCATGGTTGTCGATTAAGGACAAACATCAGTGTGCCTATTCATTGGCATGGTTGTCTATCATAGACAAACATCAGTGTCCCTATCCATTGGTATGATTGTCTATCATAGACAAACATCAGTGTGCCTATTTACTGGCATGGCTGTCTATTATGGACAAACATCAGTATGCCTATCCATTAGCATGGTTGTCTATTATAGACAAACATAAGTGTGCCTATCCATTGGCATGATTGTCTATTATAGACAAACATCAGTGTGCCTATCCATTGGCATGGTTATGTATTATAGACAAACATCAGTATGCCTATCCATTAGCATGGTTGTCTATTATAGACAAACATCTGTGTGCCTATACATTGACATGGTTGTCTATTATAGACAAACATCAGTGTGCCTGTATATATTGGTTAGGTGTCTGTTATAGGGAAACATCCCTGTGGTGACTATATTCTGATGAAGTCCCTTTAAAGCTTACGTCAAGAACTATGTATTTTATATGCAATAATTTTATTCTACATGCATATGGGATTCTCTCCCCCCCTCCCCCCCCCCACCACCACCACTTATAAAGGTTTGGAATAATGAGGCATATAATGACTAGAATCCAAGTGAACAATTCATTTTCATTGTGCACCAGAAGTATCACAGCAACCATTGGGCACCCAACTGATAAACTGACTCTCTTTATCAGATTAACCCCTTTTTCCCTGTGCCGGCCAAAACTGGATGGTGGTCAAATGCAGCCTGTTTCAGTGTTTTCAACTGATTTCAAAAGTAATGAAAAACAATTTGACAGAGAATTATAGATGAGGCCTGTCAAGATCACATGCCCCAGGTCAGCAGCTTTCCTTTGGCATGGGTCAGCACTTAGTGCCCAACCCATGCCAAGGAAAGCTTTTGATTTAGTCATAATTCAAGGGCAAAAGGGTTAACCAGCATCAGTAAACAAAGATGTTCTATGCAGCCATGTTGGTGTTTGAAGTACCAGTGAGAAGACCTGTAAAATGTCAAGTTTAAACACGCTGAAACAATCATGTGAATAACAAATGGTAGGAAGGAGGAGGGAAAACATTGCACATCCTACACAGTCAAGTGGGGGGAGGGGGGTAACGGTGTTAACACTTTCAGTGCCAATCACGACTAAAGTCAATCGACTTGTTTGTCTAAATTATCATTAGGATTCCAAATTCGCATTCCTTGTAAAAAGACCTTTCATTGAAGTATTCCAGTATGCCTACAGTCCCAGGTCAACAGCTTTTCTTGGCTCGCATTGCACCCAATGCACTCCGAGAAAAGCTGTTGACTCGGTTCAAAATTTGACACTGAATGAGTTAAGATTATCTGCATGCCCACCTACATGAAGGATTTGCTGACTTTTAGCCATAAAGCCATGTGCAGTGAGAGCAGGTTTTGATGCTTGTCTGCCACTGTCTGTGGCTAATCTATTTTTGTATCCTGGCATATGCCACCATGCAGACTAAACCTGGCAGGAAAAAAAAATTCTATGTGGGAGGAGCTGATCAAATTTTTTGGATAGCTGCATTTATACAGCAGCTGACAACACATACTAAGTTACCAAGAACAAAAATATGACCAGTTGATCATTTGAGAGTGACTTGACTCACGCACGCTGCCAATATCATGATTTATCAGTTTTCATGTGCACCACGTGACTCTTGGCTATTAGCATGATTGCAATTGAACTTGGGGAATGTGGCCCGGCCATGTCATATCCAAACTGTGACAATCTTGATACCTGTGACATCACGATTGACAGTGCTGATACAGGTGGGCAACATTTATAACTTCAAGGAACATGCCCAATCATAAGATGCTCATAATGTACAGTCATGAATCTTAACCATCATGTGTGCCGTCCAAATGACTGTCACCACAGAAATCTTAAGCCTTAGACCACCTATGTCAACAACAAAATCTTTTTTAAAAAATGCTCTGGAAAGATGGTAACATGCTTCCTGAAGGAGCCAATCAGGTTAATGGAATTTGATCATGTGACTTGGATCAGTCTCTGACCAAAGTACAAGTAAAATGATATATACCTGGCAATAGACCAGTTCATAGGACTCAGGTTTGTTCGGTTCACTTCGGGGAGCACACCCTGCTTTAATTTGTTTAGATTTTGTGCTCGGCCACGCTGGCCGGATTACATGTGGAAGGATAAGGAAGTAAAACACAGGATGTGCTTGGATTTAACGAAAAATCAAACCGTCAGTAAACTATAAATGCAGGTTTCACCACTGATGTGACATTTTACGTAAATTATTTGCACTGTTCAGCACAATCCATGCTGTTGTCACTAGCGTTAGCCGTGGCATCCATTGTGAACATATGCCGGCGTGGGCCCGACTCGGTTACTTGCTGATTGGACAATCAGGCCAACAATGGAATGCATAATTGGTTATGATCCGTAAAAGTTCAGTACAACTCAGTATGAACAGGTTTATTGAGTACTTAGAACCACATGGGCAGCTATGTGGGTCTTTCTTTAGCATGGCGTAAGGGGCCAGCAACAGATGGTAGAGGCGTGGCATATTGACCTGTCTGAGCCAATCAAATAGAGTTATAATGTGAATCAGTCAGTTTTAATGAGAAAGACACACCCTCAAAATGTGGCAAATAAAACTTGTGAAATATCTCCATGCCAAAAGTATATGACAACTATTGAGTCTTGATGCAGAGTCATTTGTTCTGCTAGTAGACTCCAGTCCAGCTGGCCATAATGTACAAGCCTTGAACAGCCTGTCATGTCACCAGCTGAAACTGTGCCATTGTCTTGATGTTTTTGATCATTTTGATCTTCCAACGATAAAAACATTTTGGATGAAATGGCTGATGTTATCAGGGTAACAGCCGTCAGGTCAACAGCTTTCCTAGAATAAGCTTGGGCACTCTGCCTTGGTCTTGGCCACTCAGTCCTGGTCTAACCAGGTAGGTATTAATGCTGTCAGTGCCACATTTTTGGACTGAGTCAACAGCTTTCCTCGATACGCTTTGGGTGCATTGAACCCAAAGCCTATGGAAGAAAGCTGTTGACCTGGACTTTTATATTCTACATAAGTACAAGCATGCTGGTACTTTAATGAACAGTCCTTTTACAAGGAATATAAATCTTGCACCCCTATTCTAATTCAGAGGAGTTCCGTCTGTGTAGTTTGACTTAAGTTGCAGTGGGCACTGAAAGAGCTTAAGTAAATTTGCAAGCATTTTTCCATGACAAATGAGACGGGGCAAGGGCCTCGTTGACTCAAGGTACAAAGAGCTATAGTCCGACCGGTTTCGATCAAGGTGGATCTCATCAGGGACTGGAGACTAACTGCCATGCGGCCCACTTATATACGTCACGGTAACTTTTGCCGTTATTACCAAGGGCTTTACGTATATTCTTTTTAACGTCAAGAGCGTAACGTCCTGATTGTGATTGGTTATTCACATTCATCAGTGAAGTTCAAAAAAGCCTTTGAACATGGAATCTAAAGGAGATTCTAATGTCCAATATCAAGGGAAAATGTGCGACAATAAAAATTAAAAAAAAAAAAAATTCCATGGCAGTTCAATATAGAAAGTTGCCTTGAGACAACAAAGTCACATGAAAAATAGTGTTCTTGACAGAGTATGGGTTAAATTGTTTACTCATATAGTTATATTTGATATCTTTTGTGACAAAAATGCTGGTCCATTAGAGACACAGATGGGATTCCACATCACAGCAACTGGAGATTTTCAGTTTTCCCAGAAGCCACCCAGAAGACCTCAATGTGCACTTTCAGGGCTAAAAATAGATCAGTTGTTCCAGAATAGAATGAACTTGGCTAGTAAATATAAAAGTCAGCGTGATTTGATGAGAGGAATAACCTGATTGGCTCATATGGTTGATTGCCGATGTATGTATAGATTAAAGTGGGATTGCAGACTGGAATATATATATATATACATATATATATTCATATACATGATGTAATTCCCACTCTTTTTTATCATTATACAAACAGGAGCAACAGTGCCATATCTTCCATGTTGGAAAGGGACTCTTTGCGATTTTGTAATATACATACATACATATATATATACATATGTATGGATGGATGGATAGATGGATGGATGGATGGATGTATGTATGTATATGTATATATATATATTGTATTTGTGTGTTTTTGTCCAAAACCACTTCCTAGTTGTCATTACCCTATTCCACAGTCCGAACTCTTTACTTTCCATAAGCTAACCTGTCCCTGTCTAACCTATATACATATAGAAGTACTGTTGTCCATATTGCACACATTCCTCTGTAAAATTTTGACATACAGTTCCGCCCGTCTAAAACTTAACAGCCAAACGCGTTTGTGACGTTTGGCTGGTGTTTGGCTTGCGTTTGAAAACGTTTGAAAGCGTTTGGTTTGCGTTTGAAATTCGTTTGAGAAGCGTTGCAAACACTTTCAGCATTGCGTTTCAAACACTTTGAGCAACGCGTTCGGTACACATGCATTTCAAACGCGTTCGGTACACATGCGTTTCAAACGCTTACAGATGCATTTACAAAGTTTAGGTGTTATATTGTATTGTCCCCTTGTTGCTTAAGTTAGAGATACACAAAATGAATGTTTACATTACTTTTCTTCCACACACAAGTGTACATAAAATTGTTCACAAGAATATGAGTTGATAAAGATTCCAGTGGGACTCGAAATATAAAAAAATTTGAAAAAAATGTTTTAATGTAAATAAAAACCCCAAGTGAATGAATGTATTTAAACTAGGATGCATCCTGAAGGAGCGACGTAAAGAAATAAGCAAACTTGGAACTCTGTGCAATGTAACGCAAAATGCCCCACATGTAGTATGAAAAAAAATACTTGGTTGGTGCTGTAATGCAGACGCTTTTTATTCCGTCAATTTTGTTTTTCCTTTGTTTAAACGTTGTACTGCTTAGGTACAATATATATATATATATATATATATATATATATTTGATTTTCTTATTATCTACGCAGCCGTTTTAAGAATCTCCTACAGTAATTTTTTTTTTAAAAAAGCATTCAGAGAACAGATTACCCCCGACGCCAACAATCTTTTTTTCCTCAATTCTGCATTTCTTGAGATATTATGGTAACAAGATTGTCCCCTTGTGCGCCACTCAGACGGCCTTCAAATGAAAACTTCAAAAGTTTCTTAAGTTTAAAAATAATAAGAAGCTAGTTTTCAATAAGAACGTGGTCCATTTAATATAATTTGTATCTCTGATAAAAATTTGTGAAGCTGCGATGCATCCTTGTTGAGATATTATGATAACGTGGTCCCCTTTTGTGCCGCTCAGGAGGCCTTCAAATAAATGCTTTGAAACTTCATTTAAAAAAGTTATAAATGCAAAAAGGAAGCTGGTTTAAATAGGTACCTGGTCCATCATAAGATGCACCTCTGAAAAATAATTGGTCAAGTTGCGGTCAGCATTTTTTGAGATATCACGGTAAAGTCGTCAGGGTTGAGGCCACTCAGACGGTCTTCAAATCAGTGCATGAAAAGTTTCATGAAAAAAAATGTAAAAATAACCAGAGGAGGCTGATTTCAGTAATAAACCTGGTCCATTATAGGAACGCATTCCTGGTAAAAATTTGGTAGAGCGACCTTGAATAGTCTTTGAGATATCGCGGTAACATCGTCATGGTTGACGCCAATAAATACAGTAATGAAAAGTTTATAATTAATCAGAGGAAGTTGCTTTTCAATGGGAACCTGGTCCATTATAAGGTACATCTCTGATAAAAATTTGGTAAAGCTACGGTGAAAATTCAGATATCGCACGCGGCAGTAACATTGACTAGATGGACGGACGACAATATCATCCGGCACTTCATGTGCGGAGGGTAAAAAATGGGAATGGAACACTTACAAGGGCGTATGAGAATCCAATGATTATACATGAATAAAGACAATGCTCTTTCAAGTTTGATTTTATGTTGTTGGTTTTTTGTAATGAGTAAACAAAACTGAATTGCTTAAAGATCCAGGTATTATTTGTGTGCAATCACGCCCCAGGGATTACAATGCATGAATTATTTCTTGATTCTCTTTTCTTATTTCTCCCCAATGGTTGCACTTATCTGCACGAGTTGTGTGTCATTTTCTTTTCGTTTCTTTCTTCTTCAACTCCCTCGCCCCCCAATTCTAATGAGACCGTTCCGTGCATAGGAAATAAGGTAATGCTAACTATGTAGTTGTGTGCCCAGGACTGACTATACCACTTTTGTATTAGGGGTGTTGGCAATACATTTGACTCTGTGTTGTTATGTCACAGGCTTCCGTGGGGCTTGGGCTTACATTATCAAATGTGCCAGCGGTATTATATTTATAAATATTGATATATATATATATATATGATATATGTATATATATTTACATATATTTGATTTCTTACACATATGGACCACAGTCTTTCATTTGTCTGCTCAAACCTTTACAGACGAGAGGGCGCAACGGATTATAAATATACCACACCAGGCAGCATTTTGAATATCAGTGGTGTGGACATCGCCTACATTCTTCTTTCATTATGATTCAATTTTGCGGATTTGATGAAATCTATGATAGATTTCGACATAAAACTCAAATAAGAATGTGTATTTGTATCATGAAAACATGAATACAGAAAGGAACAATTTCCCAAATTAGTCTTTTATTTTTAATTAATGATCCAAATGAGTATGCTAATGATTATGGTCACAAGGTGTTGTTGTGGGTGACACCTTGTGGCTAATCCTAGCAGTAACACGTGCGGCAAGCAAAATGGACACTTGTCGGCTTGACTCCTGTGAGGATTGCAAGCTTGTGACAGTCGGCAACGATATCTATCCAACTAGATACGTATATGTATTTCCAAGTGTTTCAAGTAGGCCTTGTTAAATTTACTGGTGCATCTAGTAGGTTTGTACTTTTGTTGACCAACACGCAAAGGGATCCAATCTGATGGTGGATTAGAAATCGCATCAGCTCTCTTGTTTTGTTGTGTTTTTTTTTCTGCAGCTAAGATCACTGATCAGTGCCGATGATCCACATGTGAAGGATACGTGGAAAAGACTTCACACAATTGAGATGGCAGTTGTCAACTCGGCCCTCTGTCTTCATTTTTATATTTGTGTTTATCTTCACTAATTAATTACACACTTTGGAAAAGGGCTAAAATGCGTAGATCACAAGTAAGTAAAAAAAAGACGTTTAAGTCGTTTATTTGTATAGGACTTTTTCCTTTCAGCGTCGCATTTTGAATATTTATTTGGATTACCCCCCCCCCAAAAAAAAAAAAAGAAAAAGAAACAAAGAAACAAAAACTGTACGATTGATTTGCAAAATATCCAAGAATCATAATTTTTTTGGTGATAAAATCCAAATAAATAACGGTAATTAACGTCCGGTACAAACAGGATTCATGTTAAAATTTCAAAAATGGGTTTTCAACATATGACTAGGCCTACATGTATTTATAGCTGCTATAAATTGGGAGTTGTTTTTTTGTATATTTGGTCACCGAAAAATAATTTAGGTATGTAGGCTACCTGTGCATATAATGTCAAAATGATAAGCGTGTCCGTTATTAAATGTGATTTCCTTCGCTGTATTTTCTGGTGTGCCTGTATTCAAAATGAAATTAAACTATAATTTTTTCAAATGTTGACATGAAGTAGCGTAATCAGATGGCCAGATCATTAATTTTGTCAGTGCAAAGCCCGCAACTATTGCAAATTTTGCTCTGGTCAACATCATTGAAAAGTTGCATTCACAAACTAGTCCAAATTAAAAACAATTCACTGAATCTATTTAATTTGTCATTACGTTGTTGTGACGTATCGGCATACAATTCCTTCATTGGCGGTTCCTTGATCATAATCTGTGGAAAGCGTCGGCAAAAAGGTAGGCCCTAATTGCAGAAAACCATTAGCTTCAATATTATCGTGCACTGAAAGATTTGCAAATGTTGACCACCATTTTGACCGTGGGCGAGGTCACATGATCTCTGCATGGACCACATGACCCCCATGCCTGGACTTTTGCACACGTGGGGAACAGCGGTTTCGATTTTCTTTCATTTTTGTGAAAACGTAAATAATTGAAATTGATGGAGACCTACTACAACTCTCTAAACTTTGTTGAATGACAGTATTGGTTTGTTTACTGACAATGAAGAAATGGAGACAGGGAACAGAACAAATACTTATTGCAATTAAAAATTAAAAATGACATGGTTGTTCAAAGTGGTTGTGGATGCCGGAGATTCAAGCACTGAAGCAGGTTCGAGAAACGGCCATTTCATGTTGAGACTTGACACAGCAAACGATAGACTATCATGTTTGGACGGAGACAAACTTCAAAAGTGTTGTTGTAGTTACGCCGGTCATTTTTCCCCTGAATACGAAAAATAAAAAATAAAAAACATCGATGTTCATTATCTTTGATAGTGTTTTTACGAGAACGGTGGCAGCTGCGGATGGTGCTGTGCCTCGTGCGCCGTTCCTTCCGAAACTGGTCATTCGTCTTGGTCAAACAATTCAGTACAGAGGGGCGATCAAAACGATGTGGCCCCTAAAGTCTTCTGCCCTCTTTACATTGCATTTAAGTGCATAGACATGTACAAATAAATTTATTCAACCTGCAACTGAAGCTTTATTTCTGTGTTAGGTTTAAGTAACTGAACGCATAGCTTGTTGAAGTGGGACATTTTGCCACTATCAAACATTTGGGAAATGCTTTAATTTGTAACAACTATGCGATGGAAAGTCATTGACCTGTTTGGATGTGTTTGAAATGCAATTGTGAAAGTGTTTGAAACGCGTTTGGTGAAGCGTTTGAAACGTTTTTATTATCAGAGCGTTTGAAACGCGTTTGTAACAAAGAGTTTGCAACGCATTTGCAACGCGTTTGCTTTGCGTTTGAGTTTTCTCGCTTGCGTTTGAGGATCGTTTGGGAAGCGTTGGTGCGTTTGGCGTTTGATAACTTGAACGCGGGCGGAACTGTAGGCTGTATTAGCCCAAATAAATTAAAGGGTCTTGAGCGGGTAACTACCCAACATGTTTCGAAGCCTTTTACTCATTATATATATAGTGTAGTTCTCATGAAGTGTATATGTTGATGTAACTGCCTATAGAATATGCACTGTAAATTGCTTTAATTTTGCTGTATTCTCATTTTCGCATTTTTCGCTGACAGCATAAAACAGTGAAAATGAAAAACACAGTGAAATAGCATTTTAACATTGTTTGAAAGGGAATTATGTCCAAAACAGTGAAATTTAAACTCCATGTACAGTGAAATGTCAAAACTACAAAAACCGTGAAAATTTATACATGTGAAAATAAAGCAATTTACTGTGTGTACATGGTAAAGTTCCCATGAGGTGTGTATGTTTATGGGACTGCCTATGGAATATATATAAATGGTGCAGTTCCCATGAGGGTGTTTCTTTATGTGACTGCCTCTGGAATATACATGTATATACATGGGGGAGTTCCCATGATGTGTGTATGTTTATGCAGTTACCTATGGAACACATGTATACATATGGTCTAGTTCGCATGAGGTATGTATGTCTGTGCAACTGCCAGTGGAATATATATACCAGTACATGGTCCAGTTCCCATGAAGTTTGTTTCTTTATGCAACTGGCTATGGAATATATACATGGTGCAGTTCCCATGAGGTGTGTGTGCCTAAGAACTCTATTTTGTGGACAGCTAGTGGTTACCTTCATTTTATCCTTCAAATTGACAGAATATGTATCTTGACAAAACCATGAGAGATTAACCCTTTCTCCCTTTAACCGGCCAAAACTGGCTGGTGGTCAAATGTCATCTGCTTCAGCGTTTTCAACTGATTTCAACAGCAATGAAAAACAATTTGACTGAGAATTGAAGATGAGACCTGTCAAGACAACATGACCCAGGTCAACAGCTTTCCTTGGCATGGGTTGGGCACTTAGTGTCCAACCCATGCCGAGGAAAGCTGTTGACTCAGTCTTAATTCAAGGAGGAAAGGGTTAAGCTGCACACTGCATGGCACATGTCAGTTTCAATTAAATGACAACCGCTGACACCAGTGTCATTGAAAATGCGGAGGAGTACTACAGACTGCCATGTTTTAATGGGAATCAACTGTACATGTTGCTTTAACATCATTCTCCCCTGATTGGTAATCCCACTCCTGTTTAAACCTTTCCCCCTTGAATTCAGACTGAGTCAACTGCCCAACCCATGCCAAGGAAAGCTGTTGACCTGGGGCATGTGATCTTGATAAGTCTCATGTACATTTCTCAGTCAAATTGTTTTTTATAACTGTCGAAATTAGTTGAAAACACTGAAGCAGACAACATTTGACCACCAGCTGGTTTCGGCCGTTTTGAGGGGGAAAGGGTTATGCCTGACTCCACTGATAAGGTGGCTGTGTGTCCCTTTGAGCACCCAGACCTACACGTGATCTCCCAGACCTCATACTCTTACTGCCCATTTGTGGACAAAATATGAATTTATATACAGTAAAACCTGTTTTGAGAGACCACCCCTAGGACACACCCAAAAGTGGTGACATAAAGCAGGTGGTCTCCCAAAAGGGTTGACTGTTATGCCACCTGGCCAATAGCTAACCTCTAGTTTGAATTTTCATCCATAATTTAGATTCATACATGTATATTTCTACATTTATTACACCCAATTCCATCTGGTAATCAGATGTATATTTATCTGTTGATATCATTAACATATCTAGTTTTTTGTAAACTCATTGTATCAAAACAGTTTTAGTAATCTTGCCAAAATTGGTAGATTTTACTTATCTAAATGGGGTATTTGTGGTTGGATAGGTGGTCTCTTGGGAGTCATTTTAGGTGGTCACTGGTCAGGTTCTGCAGGTGGTCTCCGAAAAGAGGTAAATTATCATTGGAATTTCTTTTTGTGGTGGAAAATTTGTCACAAAAGACAGGTGGCCTCCCAAAGTAGGGGTCTCTCAAGACAGGCTTTACTGTGTACACATAATTGATTAAGATAGAAACATATTGTCACGGTTCCCTGACTCAGGGCAGGCCATGCTTAAAATACATGGTGCTGCTGCTGTAAGCCCTCCAACAATTAATTAAGTGTCCAACTCCATCAAATTTCCTCTTCATCAATTTGGCCTAAAATATATGTTGGCTTCATAGTGGAGTAAAATGATGCCATGACCCTCCATTGCCTGCCATAAGTGTGCAAAAAACACATGACATTAATATTTGATGTAGAAACTGGATGCATCCATCAGAAACAATGTATATGTAATGGATGTAGCATAAAAACCAAGCAAAGCTGGTCTCCAAGCACATATTATGTGAAA
The DNA here is from genome assembly GCA_964020975.1 of Hermodice carunculata. Taxonomy (NCBI): domain Eukaryota; kingdom Metazoa; phylum Annelida; class Polychaeta; order Eunicida; family Amphinomidae; genus Hermodice; species Hermodice carunculata. Next base: position 78,935 of record CAXHWN010000551.1, read on the forward strand.
ACACTATAGGAAGGGATTGGCAATACCACACAGGAACCACCCTATTTAGCCCTTTCCCCCTTGAATTAAGACTGAGTCAACAGCCCAACCCATGCCGAGGAAAGCTGTTGACTTGGGTCATGTTGTCTTGACAGGTCTCAGCTTCAATTCTCAAATTGTTTTTCATTGGTGTTGAAATCAGTTGAAAACGCTGAAGCAGACGACATATGACCACCAGCCAGTTTTGGCGGTTTAATGGGGAAAGGGTTAAACAAGCTGAAAACAAGGTGCAAAACCATTCACTCATGCACCAAGGTCATGAAACTTCGCAGTGCACACAAGTCACATAATACATATAGTTCAATGGATGATTTATTTATTCTTGATTTAGTAAATGTTTTTTATTCAGAATTTAATTCAATCAACTGAAGTTCATTTAATTCAACCAATTACCATGGTCATGGACGTGGCACCGTGTTTGTTCCTGGGCCAGTTCTGAGCAGTGCAACCAGCCAATGAACTCACTGGAAGTTATGATCAGTTGTTGGTTCCCCTAGCTAGGTTGATTGGTTCAATTGGCTGATCAGAACCTACAACTGACCAGAACACATCCAATCAGCACTTAGGCCATGGCAATGGCGATTACCTGTGATGGTAACCATTATGAAGAAAATCGAAATCCAATCCCAACAGCTTGCTGGCTTTGCCAGCTTGGTGATTTATACTTAACATACATGTTGCCATAAAACCGAGCTTCACTCAGTGTTATCCCTTTAAGTTCTGCCCTCTTGTAAGTATTCTCCTTCCCATTTTTCTGACACAAATTAAAAAATTTTAAATGCTGAAAATACATATATATATTATGATTTTTTTACCTGTTGTTACAGCTAAAATGCTGCAAAATTAGGTCTACCACTCAAGCCCAATTAAATTGTCCCTGTGTGTTCAATAGAGATAATAATTTTGTGTGTGTTAGCAATTGTTGGCCTTTTCATCAAAACTGTCTCTCAGGTTGTGCTAAAACTTGGTAGAAATATATACCTTGTGGAAGGGTTAAACAACTTTGTTCACTAGGTGGCGGTGCTTTGGATCTCTGATTTTAAACAAATTTTTCAAATTGGGTACTTGTCATATAATGCATGCATTTCTATTATTTACTGTGCAAGTCAATGTGATTGCAATAGTAATTGATATTATGGACTTATCCACAATTGCCAGCTATTTGGACATGCTCTATTGATTTTTTAATTTTTAATTTTTGTTTTCTTCTAATTTTTAGTAAAATTTGAACAAATCTCCAAGCTGCTTGGCCAATTACTTTGAAACGGCATGGGGACACTTCAGGGGACCTATACAAATGGACCATAATTTATTATATATATATATATATAACATTGTTTCCTTTTGACTGTCACAAACAGAGTGCAAATAGGCTCAGAAAGAGTCTTGATTATATTTAACAATGATTTCTGGCATGGTTATTCATAACAAATATGATAAACACTTTTTTTTCGCCTAATGCCATTGTTTGGAAACAAAATTAATGTCATCCTTTATCTATTCTTATACATTCACAGAGAAGAAATCTGGAAAGGGATGCTATCCCTTGCGTGTGAATCTAATGGCAGACTTCACTATAGGGTATTGCATTGTGCATCAAAAATTCCCATTTATTTTGTGTCACTTCACAACACGAGAAAAAGTCGGTGATTACTAGCAAAACAGGAGGGGGGAGCTGGGGGGGGGTGCATACATCTAGGAATCTATGACTCCATTTTAATTTTGATGTGGTGACATCCCTCTGAATACACTCTATGCTGGAGGACTAAAAATACAGTATGACGGCAATGTTAATGCTATATTTAGGATACGTGACAATGTCCACATTTAGGCTCAGCTCATATGATCTACAGGCAGAAGGACATTGGAGACCTAGGCAGAAAATCCTTATTCATGAGAAAAAGTGTAAAATGCATAATTCGGATGAGGTCCAAAATACACCGTATTTTCTGTTAAGGTGTTTTAATGTACATCTTCACAAAATTCTCTTTTGTTGAAAGCATGCAAGCCTGCATATTCTTGATTTTGCTACTGTGTCCTTGACAGATGAATTTGAAGTTTTTCACATCCTTATGTAAATCCAAAATGAGAATTCAGTGCAGTGAATTTATAAATGTCAACTTGACATTATAAAAGATAAACTTGTCCTGCCGTGATTGTGACATATTAATGCCCACAGACCAAATGTTCATGTCATTTCGATAACATGTTATTTAGTTAAATGTTTATTGTACGTGGTTTTGTTGAATATAACAGGTGTCTGTGCGCACAGAGTTGTTAATCTAATATACCAGACAAATAGGGTGGTATTTACAGCACACCTTGCTCTCATATGTTATTTTATGTAGCATCATGAGTTCTGACGAATACAGGACTTACGTGGAGGTGTTAGCTGTTTTGTGACATGATAGGTGCATGTTTGTACTGTTATCAACATAAAGATCATTGCCGACTCTTTGATGCATCAATATTCATTACTTACATACGATTGTTCTGGCTAGCACACTTATTGGACATCTCCTGACAGAGCCTGTCTTGAATCCTGTATCCTCTCCTGGTTGGAATATCAGCTTAGCTCAGCACACAGCAACAATGGCATATGGGCACTAAGTACCTAGCTCATATCAATATCACAAATTAGGTGTGTTTGAGGTATGCAAGTTTGATCAATCTCATGGATTGATTGATAAACTTAATATGTATTTAATCAGGGTAGCCTTACATCAACTAAAAGTTGCTTTACAGATTCACCCTGCATTTACTCCCCACATCTCTCCTACACATAAACAGATTTAATTCCAGTCCATTACATGTATGTTTTTTATTCAGGATTTTTTAATGCACATAATATATCTTATATATCTGATGACACTTCACATTTATAGCATTTTGGCCACTGTAGGAGATAGGTATTAAGATATGTAGGTTGGGGACACAAGGGGTTAAGGCATGCAGGTTTAAGACACAAGGGTTTAAGGCATGCAAGTTGAGGACATAAGGAGTTAAGGCATGCAAGTTGAGGACACAAGGGGTTAAGGCATGTAGGTTGAGGACATAAGGAGTTAAGGCATGCAGGTTGAAGACAGAAGGGGTTAAGGCATGCAGGTTGAAGACAGAAGGGGTTAAGGCATGCAGGTTGAAGACAGAAGGGGTTAAGGCATGCAGGTTGAGGACATGGGAACAGTTTTTTTTAAGCATCAGATATTACAATTTACATGTTTAGTTCAGACTCAAATGCACCTTTAACAGCATGTACAGGTCCATAGGAGAAAAAAAAAGAAGATATTTCCAACTGGGTCTCACAAAAAGACAGGCCAGTTAGCACAAAGAATATAACCATATACATGTATATATACTCCATAAGTCACCTGTACATCTAAGTTAAGTTACAATGAAAAAGGCCTCTACTCCATTCCAGATAGGTACACGTTACACCCTTGTCTTTGCACTTACAAGCAATAAAAGACATCTATTGACAACAGCACCATAACTAAGTTATTATTTACCCTTTCCAGTCTCGAGTGGAAACTAAAGATACATGTATGTTTTCTCGAAAGAGAATAAAAAATCTTCGTTCTGTTAGTTACAAGCATACCACTAGCACTACAGTGAGGAACATATCCCAAGAGTCTCCGGAAAGCATTATTATAAATAACGAGTACTTTACAAATAGAGGTCTTACAGAAGAGTGTCCATAGAGAGGCTGAATACATAGAAGTACAATGTGAATTGGATAGCGTAGTCTTGACATCATATGAACAACAATGAAACTGTCATGACACCTGCAAGTTACCAAATATATGGGTGCTACCATATATATGGTACACCTTGTTTATACAGTAGTCCCTCCTTTGAAAGACCTCTCCTTTGGGAGACCACAATTATCAGGTCTCTTACAGGTAGTACTTTTCATGTTATTTATACCTCCTTTGAGGGACCACCTGCTTTATGTGACTGCCTTTTGGGTGGCACTAGGGGCGGTCTCTCAAAGAAGGGATTACTGTATAAGGAAACAGTTTTGATCATGAATGCAAATTTATTTTGTCATGCCCACAGGATTTGGTTACAGTCACATGCTTGTAAATGTTTGTGGTCACCTGATGCTGTACTTGGTGACCTTTCAAGTCAGCTGAGCCTGTAGGTAGATTTTCATCGTCCATCTGTCCAATCATATTGCAGTTTTCATTTCTGAAAGCCCATTGGCCAGATCTCAGACTTGGGTGTGATCCACATGAATCTTTCATTGTGATATTTCTACCATTGGTCTGCTTCTACCACCATTTAATTAGTTATCTAATAAATCAATTAATGAAGTGATACAAAATGGTTAACAGAATGGACTTCGAATTAAAATTGGAGGTCCAACAGAATGGACTTCGAATTAAAATTGGAAGTCAGATCCTTCTAACTCAAAATTGAAGTAGATTGCCAATAAGTGGGCTATAACTTTTATTTACAAATAACTGGTCTATAACTTTCTGTATACAAATAACTGGTCTATTACTTTCAGTTTACAATTAGCTAGTCTTTAATTTTTTTTATGTAAAATAAGTGATCTATACCTTTCTGTATACAAATAACTGGTCTATTACTGTCTGTATACTGATTACTAGTCTATAACTTTCTGTATACAAATAATTGGTCTCCAACTTACTCTTTACATCCAACTGACCATGGTCTATAACTTTCTGTATACTGATAACTGGTCTATTACTTTTTGTTTACAAATAATTTTTCTGTTACTTTGTGTATAGAAATAACTGGTATTTAAGTTTCTGGATGCAAATAACTGGTCTGTAACTCTCTGTATACAAATAACTGGTCTGTAACTCTCTGTATACACATAACTGGTCTCTAACTTTCTGAAAACAAATAACTGGTTTATAACTTTCTCTACAAATAACTGGCTTATAACTTTCTGCATACAAATAACTGAATGTCTATAACTTTACCTTTACTTATAATTGGTATGTAACTCTCTGTATACAAATAACTTGTCTATAACTTCCTGAAAACAAATAACTGGTTTATAACTTTCTTTAGAAATAACTGGCTTATAACTTTCTCTGTATAAATAACTGGTCTATAACTTTATCTTTACTTCTAACTGGTCTATAACTTTCTGTATACAGGTAATGGGCCTATAACTTTCTGTATACAGATAACTGGTGTTTAACCCTGTGCACACTGTATGTTTCAGACTTGCTATGAGGAGTTACAGCACACAGAGAGTGGTCCTGAGACTTTGACAATCTTGCGTCACATGACTAAGTTACTGTGCATCACACTGGACATGCTCAAAGGCCAGCAGGCATTACACTTCTCAGCACTGGCAGCCGTCAATCGCATCATAGACGTTTGTATTGTACAGGAGGTTTACCACCCCTGGCAGCTAGAGGAAACAGCAGACACGGGCACAAAGGACTGCCCACCAAAAGGCTTCTGTAACCCCAAGGTGGTGGAGATACCCATTCACATACAGGTTGAGCAGCTGCTCCATGGTAGTCCCAAAATAGGGCATGCCAGTCCAAGACACAAACAAAAGCTACATCGACAGCCCTCTGATAAGTGTAAGCTAGCACCCCAGGATAGTATACGGAGCAATCGATCAGCTCTTCAACAGGACTCTATAAAGGAAACAAGTTTTATTGAAAATGCAGAATCGCAGAGCTGTGATAAAGAACGAACCCCCATGGAGGTACTTACTTCCAGAGACCCTGCCCCCATACTTAACATCTTACATAACTCTATTACGATGCACAGGAGAATCATGGGTACACGGCATAAATGTACCCCAAGTGTTAGGTGGCGCCACTGTACACACCATTGTGTTCAAATCTTGAGTGCACGTGTTCTGACTGTAATGTGCCATGGAAGTGCGGTGCAACATAAGCTCGTCAATGACGGACATATCAGAACTTTAGTTGACTCCTTGGACCCTAACCATGACCCTGTGAGTATACGCTTTAACTCTTATCGTTGCTTTATCATCTTGCATTTGCTTGTATCTTGTCAAGGTAAGTGGATCATGTACCTGTCATATACTTTGTACTTTTGAAGACATTTGCAGACAGTATTCAACATGGTAAGTTGCGTGTTAGTAATTGAGAGAGATCATGGGTTTTCAGTAGAAAATTTCTGCTATTGACCGAAAATAACAGTTAAGATAAACGCACAAGCATTGAACAGAAGTGGTAACAGAGGTAAAAATTTACTTTTTTTGCAAGTTGCCCATTTGTAACCAGGATATTTTCTCAAGTTGCCCAAAAACCCCTGAAGTTACCCAATTTCTCTGATGTAAATAATTCATCAAGTAATTGTATACTGAGTCATACAGCACTTGATCAGTGATGTTACTGGTGACAGTGATTCCTTTTAATGGTTTGTGAGGGGTTAAAGTGTGACCTTTGCAAAAATTTATCACTGAATTGTTGAAAGGGTTAATCATTGACCAGGTACAGCAAAGAGTCAGCCAATTGATGAAATCAGGAGTCAGTGGCTGAGTGGGTTAAAGCATGTATTGAACTGAATAAGCCACTGCCTGTATTTGTAACCCTGACTAATAAGATACAATATAGGCCTGCGTGATGACACACAGTGTCACTTTATCTAGAAAGCCACAATGTAGCCATGTTTAAGAAGTCATCTTGGTGTAATCAAGTCATAGATGCTGCAATGTAGCCAGATAAAAGAAGGCTTTATGTATTCAAGTCCAAGGTGCAACAATGTAACAAGGTCAAGAAGCCAAAATGTAACCAGTTCCAAGAAGCCAAAATGTAACCAGGTCCATGAAGCCAAAGTGTAACTGGTCCATGAAGCCAGAATGTAACCAGGTCCAAGAAGCTAAAATATAACCAGGTCCACGAAAGCCAAAATGTAACCAGATCCATAAAGCCAAAATGTAACCAGGTCCAAGAAGCAAAAATGTAACCAGGTCCATCAAGCCAAAATGTAACCAGGTGCAAGAAGCCAAGGCAGCTATACATTTTGATTTGTTAGTTGTGACAAAGAGTGGTCGTATTGGTGAGGTGGTCTTAATGTAGGGTTCCATTGTACCATATGGTATTGAGTGTGTCGCTCTACCTCTTGTTAGATAATGCTGTAGTGATGTACAGCACTATGTTTTAACAGCATGTAATGCTGTCTTATTGTTAATGTGTTTGAAGTATTGATCCATGGGTCCAGTCTATTCCAATTCCAGATCTGTGGGGTGCCGGACTACTGTACTTCATTATAAATTAGGCATAACATGATTCATGTAAAAATTATCAATGACAATGTAATTAATTATAAATTCCTGGCATTATAAATGCATGGTTAATGCAAAAAAAGTATGGATGACAATGTAATTATTTATGAATTGCCAGCAGGATAAATATAAAAGAATATGAATGATAATGTAATTTAACCCTTTGCTTCTCAAGATGCCTCAAAGTGTCCTGATGTGTGAGTGTGATCTGCAGACCCACTTTTGTTAAATTTGGTTTGATCTATTTAAGGTCTGTAGGAAGTTTTAAGAAATATTCCACAGAATCAAATGCTTGGGGTCAACAGCTTTCCTTGGTGCACTGTGAGCACATTTTTCCAAAGAAAGCTGTTGACTAAATCTTGATGAGAGAGTTAAGCAACCTCTGTCATATGAGAACAGGACAATGCACGGAGAGACGGTTTTATATAGTAGGACATTAACTCATTCCACCCTTATGATGCTTTTTCACGCTAATATCTAAATGCCATCTGCTAATTGTATTTAACTAATGTAGCGATAATTTTTTCAAAATTTTGGATGAAACTTGCATGGAAGATTATTTCAAATTATATCCCCATGGTCAACAGCTTTCCTTGGAGCGCTCTGGGTGCATTGCACTCAGAGCACGCCAAGGAAAGCTGTTGACACGGTCTTCTATCAGGGTAGAATGTGTTAAAAGTGTGGACACACTGATCGATGACAAGAGAAACAAGTATAATGGACAGTGATATTTTTGTATTCATTCCAAAATACAAAAACATTTAGGGTCTATTTAACCCACATGTTATATATTCCACTGGGACTACATGGATATTAATTTTGCAAAAGGTTGTTATTAAACCAGTCCTTACCAGGGCATTGTAGACAATGTCATTTCAAAATGTCAAGCGATTCTAATCACCTGTTAATATATTCCTGTTGGACTTAATGTTAATTTTGCTAAACTGGTTTCATCAAATATGACCATAACAGATGAGGCCTATTTTAGAAATGTCTTTTGAAAAGGTCAAGCAATTCTAACCATTTGGCATCATAACTGTATCGGAAAAGTTGCATGCTTATTGTGGCATTATTCATGCCAATCAAAGAGATCAAATTTCATCCATAACGCAAGAAAATTTCTCACAATTTTAGATGAGAAATGGTCACTGCATGCAAATGCATGGGCATTAGATCTTTCAGGTATAAACTTATGCCATGACGCACCTTGAAAGTTGATGTTTTCGTTATTTTGTGGTTTTCAAGATATCTTTTTTAGCAGATAGAGAAAATCAAGTCATGGCAATACACACCAAGCTAGGACACTGCATGGGGTGACCTCTGTGGGTGAAAACTCTGAACTAAAATGCTGCTTGCTGCTTTTATATGATTACACAGTAAATTCACTTGAACATCATCTTTACACATACTATGTCCTGGGAGCTGATTTAGAGCACAAATCTGCCTTTTGGTTATAAAATCCCCCATGTCACTGTCTCACAGCCTTTTGTCCATATTTGATCAACATAAAGCGTAAGTGAAGCTTATGGGGTATTTTAGCATGAAGGCTCACAATGCCGCTCAGTCTCTCTGCCTGGTAAGAGCTGAAATGTTGACTCCAGTGAGGATAGAGAACAAAAAAGGGGGAAAATGACATTGAAAGAATGTATTGAACAATATTGAGACTTGCGTGAAGTGCCTGGAAAACTATCTGCATCTTGAGTGACCTCTGACCTTTTACCTAAAATTTATTTTTGCTGGTCGGCTTATTGGATTTCATGAGTTTTAAGTGACAGTGGCAGCTCAGGGAAGTTTACAAGAGAAGCAGAGATTGTGCTAACTTCACCATTCAGTGAATGTGCCAACTTCACCATTCAGAGAGTGTGTGGGCTTCACCATTCAGAGAGTGTGCCAACTTCACTGATCAGAGAGTGTGTGGGCTTCACCATTCAGAGAGTGTGCCAACTTCAACAATCAGAGAGTGTGTGCACTTCACCTTTCAGAGAATGTGTGCACTTCACTGTTGAGAGAGTACTGTGCAGACTTCACTGTTCTCAGGACACCAGGGTGGCTGACACTCGATCTGCCACTACCAAGGGGGGGGGGGGGGGGCGGTTATTTTGGCACAAGGGGACTGGATCTTTTATTTTTCCTTCTGATGCCTGAATGTCTGTTTCCAATTCATATGATCTGAGAATCAGCAAAAGGTTGTCCTGATTTTTGACACAGGTTCTCAAAGTTTTAGATAAAATAAAAGAAGCAAACTTTTGCCACACCCAAAGGCATTGCCTGGTGTGACACAGGTCATTGAGATATGGGGTGATTCAGACTTACACAGGTCATTGAGATATAGTGTCATCCCAGTCTTGCACAGGTCATTGAGATATAGGGTGATTCAGACTTACACAGGTCATTGAGATATAGGGTGATTCAGACTTACACAGGTCATTGAGATATAGGGTGATTCAGACTTACACGGATCATTGAGATATAGGGTGATTCAGACTTACACGGATCATTGAGATATAGGGTGATTCAGACTTACACGGATCATTGAGATATAGGGTGATTCAGACTTACACGGATCATTGAGATATAGGGTGATTCAGACTTACACGGATCATTGAGATATAGGGTGATTCAGACTTACACGGATCATTGAGATATAGGGTGATTCAGACTTACACGGATCATTGAGATATAGGGTGATTCAGACTTACACGGATCATTGAGATATAGGGTGATTCAGACTTTCACGGATCATTGAGATATAGGGTGATTCAGACTTACACAGGTCATTGAGATATAGTGTCATCCCAGTCTTGCACAGGTCATTGAGATGTAGGGTGATTCCAGTCTTCCAGTAGCAAGTAGCTCACTCTAACAGACTGGCTGGATTTGATAGCAAGTTAGCTCACTCTAACAAACTGGCTGGAGGTGACAACCTGTGGCATCACACCAAAAGTAAATGTCACTTCTGAGTATTGGCTCAAAACATATATGCTTCGTCATTTCTTTGCTAGAAATTGTTTGCTAATACTGACTACATGCTCTACCAGAGCTACTGAACCAAATCTTAATAGAGGGTAGAATTTAAGAATCAACAAAATGCGACAGTAACTTTGGTGGCAATGGTCTCTTTAAGGAGATGATCTCAATTGGAAATTCTATTATATGTATGCTTGGATAAAATAGGCAGAAATATGTATGCTATGTGCCACTTCTGAGGGCAGATACAATGGTACCTGCTCTAAAGACCAGCTCTCGTGAGTGACCATGTTAGGTTTTAATACCATCCTTTCAAAACGCTGGACTCTTTTTTTTTTTCTTTTTTTTTTTTTTTTTTTTTTTTTGTGAACTCATTCCATACTATGGTCACAGGCCTTGGTCAGTGGTTCTGGCACTGCCTGGCAAGTCATGCTGCAGCATGACTTGCCAGGCAGTGCCAGAACCACTGACTTAAGACTATAGGCATGCTGGTACTTGAATGAAAGCTCGTTTCATGAAGAATTAAAATATGCAAATGTCGTCTTAAATGTAGGTAAATATACGGAAAAATCAGGGATTGGTATAGAATGAGTTAATTTATCTGCAGTTTAGGACAACCTGCACTGTGTGACCACTTTTGTCTGGCACTGGGGTGGTCTTTGATAGCAGGTACCCATTGTGCATGGTTTTTGCAAGATTTATTCTGAAAGATAAACTGTGCATGGTTTACCATAAAGCTATAGACCTAAACAGGTCTCTTCGTGGTGGTTTTGAAGAGTGCTTGCATACCAGACCTGAGGTCGTAGCTTGTGGGATGCCTCTGATCCAAGAAGCTGAGCCTACAGATGTACTTGGAAACATATGGGTTAGTTCGGGCTTCTGAGTGTCTGATGATTTTGCTCAGTTTTAAACATCTTAAGTGATAACAGTCATAAAAATGGTCCAAATTCCATGTTAATTTTTATGGCATTGTTGACAAGTTAAGTAACATTATCAGACAAAAGCAGTGTGGTATATGGATTAGAGGATAGCGGAGAGCGACAGGAAGGTTACATATCACTGATAAAGGTCAAATAGTCAGGTCAGGATGCAGCCCAGCTTGATTCAGACCTGTGTTAGCTGATACTGAGAGCCCAGCATCAGCATTCAGCACAGGCTCTATTCCATTAGTACCCACAAGTGAAAACAGCGTGTAACAGAGGAACAACATTAAAGTTAAAATATTGTTGAAGCCTTGGTGAAGAGCAACAAACAGTACTGTAATTAAGGTTTATAGTACTCAATCAGGCACTAGAGTCACTTCACACTGGCGGGGAATCCAGTGCATAAAGAACCGCTGCAATTTGTACCCAACTATTTGTAACCACTGCAGGTACAGATACCAACCATTAGTTGATAGAAACTAAAACACCCATGTAAATACCACACATAAACTCTTATGCCAGCCTATATATCATATGACACACAATCTGGTTAGAACACACGTAGATCAATTGGCTTTCCATGATGTTTGTGTGTATAACTTTATTATTTATCTCAATACAATTAGTTGACTTTGTCATTCTGTATACGTACCAGTCACAGAGTGCCTCTAGATTATCTAATGAATTAAAACTGATGATCTTGGTGCTTACCGATACTTTTCTCTGTATGACACTGTTTGTCCAATATTAGGTTATCAATGATCTTAGCAGTCACTGATACTTTTCTCTGTATAACAGTTTGTCCAATATTAGGTTATGAGTGATCTTAGTGCTCACTGTATAACACTGTTAGTCCAGTATTAGGTTATCAGTGATCTTAGTGCTCACTGATACTTCTCTCTCTATATACATGTAACACTGTTAGTCCAATATTAGGTTATCAGTGATCTTAGCACTCACTGATACTTTTCTCTATAGAACACTGTTAGTCCAATATTAGGTTATCAGAGATCTTAGTGCTCACTGATACTTTTCTCCATTTAGCATTGATAATCCACTTCAAAATTACAATAAAGTATACATTTTCCAGGAAGCATACAAACTAAAGGTTTGTGCTGTATCACTGTGGTAATGTATCTTGGAAGCAATGTTTCACCTGCAGTAGTTATAAAAGTGTAAAAAAGTAAATGCCATTCTTTGATATTAATGTTTTATTTTGATTCAGCTTCTACATTTTCACTTATGGCGGCATTCAGCTTATGGCAAACTGTTGAACACACTGGAAATTTTAAAATGGGTCTCAAATTTTTAGCTATTTTTGGTTGGTTCAGTGATACAAATGTTTGAAGTTGGAATGATGACATGTCAAAGAACAGAACGTTACTTGTAACTGACTGCTGACAAAATAGCACCAATTTTTTAAAGTCAGAGACATACTCTTTTGATCCATTGGATAAACTGAATTTTGCTGCCAATTTGAGGCCAGTATCTTCAAAATTGCATGAGCTTAATTAATATACATATTTGTACCTTTGAATTAGGATGAATTTTTTGTGTAATTATGCATCCCCAATAGGAGGGGATGCATATAGTGTTTAGTCTCGTCTTCCTCTGCCTCTGCCACCTCCACCATCACCACTGCCACATATATTATCCTTATATTTCTGTTCCGTCTTGACCTGTTACCTCGTTATTTGGTACAGATAATCTATGGGTCCAAATTTTTTCAATATAATAATATATATTATAGCCTTGAGGTCAAAGGTCAAGGTCAAATGGTTCTCATAGGCTTTCAATTTGCATGGCTTATTTTAAACCTGGGTGACCTCCACAAGTCACACTGCATACATTCATGTTGATTACTTTGTGAGTCAGGGGTTGCAATGCTAATTAACATTTCCCACTTCTTCTCCAAAGCAATTGACCTGTTGCCTCTTAATTTAGTGCAGAGAATCCATGGATCTGGTTCTGGCACTGCCTGGCAAGTCATGCTGCAGCTGCCGCAAGGACAGCTGCAGCATGACTTGCCAGGCAGTGCCAGAATCACTGACTTAAGACTGTAGGCATGGTGGTACTTGAACAAATTCTCTTTTCATGAAGAATTTCAATATGCAATTGTCGTCTTAAATCTAGGTAAATATACGGAAATATCAGGGACTGGTATGGAATGAGTTAAAGTCAGTATCTTTTGTTATTCGACTCATTTATCTGACATATACATGTACAGATATCCCACACACTTTCCAGGGAACCGATGTGTCATTATAATAAGGTTTGACTGTATTTTAAAACTGGCTTGGCTTGGTGATTTTGAATGAAAAGGTCCTCTTATTGAGCGAATCGTGTACTCAAACCTGCCACGCTTCTTGCTTGTGTAAAAATTTCTGCTTTTAATTTTTAACGAACTTTTCTGCTAAAACCGATTTCATGGTAAGATAAGTACATATGCTTTAGTGAATTCTCCATTCATTTGGCGTAGTTTGTGGTGAATTTAACATGAGAGTACAAATTTGGTTTCACATTACCACACCTGGAGCTATGCAAGTTTGACACTTAGAACATGGTACTGTGGTGCTTGCCAGCTAAATAAACTTGTATTATGGGAACATGTTTTATTACACAAGCTAAATAAAACATCTGGGGGGGTTTAATGAGAATATTTTATTACATGTATCTCAGTTAGGTCCATAAAAGGAAACCAGGATCAGTGTTTCAGCTCAAATAAAAAAAGGGAAGAAAGGAAACAAAAACAAAACAAAAAAAGAAAACTGATAACAATAAACAATTCAGTGGTCTATGAGAATCTGCCAATAGCACAGTTGCCTCCTGAGCAGACCCTAGCTCCATGTTACTTAACTCCAGTGGAGTGGAGAAAACCAGGAGAGGGGGTCAGTTGAGCAGGCAAATTGCATGGTGAGAGCTCCTCTGTGTGTACATTTGGCTGTGTCTGGTTGCTTTGGTGAGAACCTCTACTCAAATGATGTATGGGCAAGGTGTACGCGATACGCCACACGGCGTATCTTCATGTACTTAAAGAGCAGCGTGCCACTGGGCCCTGTACTTTACTGTAAAACTACACCCTGGTGTGCTGCCATTTGAATGGATGCACACGGGAAATAGAACTTAAATATGCAGTTTATATGTTGAAGAACATTTTGAGTGGCATATAGAAAGTTCAAAATCTCCTCAAATAAAGTCCAGTGAATGAGCTCATGCCACATGTAGCACGCTGTGTTTTCCCAGAAGCTTGACGACTTATTAGCAACACAGAGCTTGGTATTTAGTTAAGCTTTCATTATGACCATAACGCTTAATTTTTTTCCCTATAAAGTTGCATTTTATCAGATGCATGGCTTAAAAAGTGTCCTTCAGGTACAAGTGGCCTCAATGTAGATATATATATATATATATATATATATATATATATATATATATATATACACACATATATTGAAAGCTCCTAACATATACACAAAAGTAAAGCATTGAATTTTCCCTATGGGGAAAAGTCTGCCAGAGGCCTTGGTGAGTGGTTTACAGTGCCTAGCAAGTCCTGCTACAACTGCCTATGCAGCAGCTGCAGTATCACCTAACTCTTTCAGTGCCAACTATGATAAAAGTCGAAGTATGTGGCATGAACTGCTCTGAATTATAATAAGGGTGCTAGATTCACGTTCCTTGTGAAAAGATCTTTCATTTAATACCAGTATGCCTGAAGTTACATAGAATATAACAGTCCAGGTCAACAGCTTTCCTTGGTGTGCTTTGGGCACATCATGCCCAAACTGCATTGAGGAAAGCTGTTGACTCGCTTTATAATGTGGCACTGAAAGAGTTAATAGTAATGCAACAGGTGTTGTATCACTTAATGACCATGCAGCAGCTGTAGCATCACTAAATGACCATGTAGCAGCTGTAGCATCACTTAATGAGCATGCAGCAGCTATAGCATATCTTAATGACCATGCAGCAGCTGTAGCATCACTATGAGCATGCAGAAGCTGTAGCATCACTTAATGACTATGCAATGCTGAAGCTGACAACTTCACAATGGAGGGAAATTGGTACAGGCACAAAATTGGTGTATGAGAATATGTTGGTGATGCTATCTTCATCATCAATGTCAGAGAGAGAGAGAGAGAGAGAGAGAGAGAGAGAGAGAGAGAGAAAGAGAGAGAGAGAGAGAGAGAGAGAGAGAGAGAGAGAGAGAGAGAGAGAGAGAGAGAGAGAGAATTGGGCCTGTTGTTGGTTAATTTGACAGATGAACTTCAGCATAAAAATTAAACATGCAATTTTGGCTACCTTTGTGTCTTAAATATGGGCCTTCACAGCTAAGAATGCCATTGTTGGTATCTTACTTATGAGGTTGGACTGTCTGGTGGGTTTAGTGGATTGGTAATCCGTGTTGAAACACCACCATCAATCAGGCAGTCTCTGCAAATGGACATAAATAATTGGTGTGCATGTATTATAACTGACTCAAATTGACCTAATTACATGTCTTTATTAGCTGTCTTACCCTAATAGACTGTGTATCTTATGATGCACAGACTCACTGATAGATACATTGTATTTAGTCCAGACTGCTGGTTGTGTATTAGGCTAAATAAACTAAATAACTTGATTCCAACTTACCTTTGGGTACAAAATTGTGAGGATGAGAATTTTTTTAGTGCCACATTCTGGACTTCTTTTTTTAAATGCCACAGTGTGGACTGTACCAATATAGCATATACGTGCTCACCAGGCATTTCCACTTTTGTCTATGATTGCAACCTCACCCTGTGGTTTCATGATACTTGAATGTGAAACATATTAAATTGTACATAAATCTGTACAATGAATATTAACCCAGTGCTTGTAGAATATGTATAAATGCATGGATTATAAAATATACATTAACCTTCTGATTGTAGAATGTGTATAATCCCTCTAGTTGCAAAATGCATATTAACCCATTAACAGTATAATGTGTATTAACCTGATGTGTACTCAGCCATTGACTATAGAATGAATTTTAACTCTCTGTAGTATATATTAAACAACTAATTGTAGAATGTGTATTCACCCATTGGTTGTAGAATGCACATTAACCCACTTACTGTAAAATGTATTAACCCTTCAGATTGCAGTATGTGTATTAAATTACTTATTGTAGCATGTGTATTAACCCACTGATGAGAGAAGATGTATTAATTCACTGGTTGTAGAATGTATATTATCCCACCATTTATAGAATGTGTACTAACCCACCAGTTAAATGGTGTACAATGTATATTAACCCTCTGGTTGAAGGAAAAAATGAAACCCCTATCGTGGTATGATTGTCAGGAGCAGAATGTGACAAAAAGTAATGCTATAGAAGTAAGAAACTTGTTATTTTTTATTGAGCTGCGAGACAGCAGGCACACCTCTACCTGATGCGTTTCATACCTGTTGGCCAGAAGCAAACTGTGAAGCGAACACCAGAACATTTCACATGCAGATGTTTTTGTTTACCGCCTAGACATCCTTCTTGGTTATTGTGAAAATGGATACACACAGGAAAGTGGATGAAAAAATATAAATGAGCCGCAGAGCAAGTGCGCCAGAGAGAGGTGTAGACTCTGTGGAGAAGAGTAGCAGCTGTCTATGTTGAAACAGAATTGTCAACCACCTGGCAAAGTGAAGGCATCTTTGGAGACAGAGTGAGGACACATAATAGAGGCAATGAGCACATATTTTAGAGACAGACTTAGGACATCTATTAGAGACAGACTGAGGACATCTATTAGAGACAGACTGAGGACATCTATTAGCGGCAGAGTGAGGATATCTATTAGAGGCAGAGTGAGGACATCTTTAAGAGGCAGAGTGAGGACATCTGTTAGAGGCATAGTGAGGACATCTATTAGCGGCAGAGTGAGGACATCTGTTAGAGGCAGAGTGAGAGCATCTATTAGCGGCAGAGTGAGGACATCTGTTAGAGGCAGAGTGAGAGCATCTATTAGAGGCAGAGTGAGGACATCTATTAGAGGCAGAGTGAGGATGTCTTTAAGAGGCAGAGTGAGGAAATCCATTGGAGGCATAGTGAGGACATCTACTAGCGGCAGAGTGAGGACATCTGTTAGAGGCAGAGTGAGGGCATCTATAAGAGGCATAGTGCGGACATCTATTAGAGGCAGAGTGAGGACATCTATTAGAAACAGAGTGAGAATATCTATTAGAGGCAGAGTGAGGACATCTTTAAGAGGCAGAGAGAGGACATCCATTGGAGGCATGGTGAGGACATCTATTAGAGGAAGAGTGAGGATATCTATTAGAGGCACAATGAGGATATCTATTAGAGGCAGAGTGAAGACATCTTTAAGAGGCAGAGTGAGAACATCCATTAGAGACAGAATGAGGGCATCTATTAGAGGCAGAGTGAGGACATCTTTTAGAGGCAGAGTGAGGACATCTGTTAGAGACAGAGGGCATCCATTAGAGGCTGAGTGAGGACATCTATTAGAGACAGAGTGAGGACATTTAAGAGGCAGAGTCAGGACATCCATTGGAGGCATATTGAGGACATCTATTAGAGGCAGAGTGAGGACATCTGTTAGAGGTAGAGTGAAGATATATATTAGAGACAGAGTGAGGACTTCTGTTAGAGGCAGACTGAGGGCATCTATTAGATGCATAGTGCGGACATCTATTAGAGGCAGAGTGAGGACATCTTTAACAGGCAGAGTGAGGACATCCATTGGAAGCATGGTGAGGACATCTGTTAGAGGCAGAATGAGGATATCTATTAGAGGCAGAATGAGGATAACTAATAGAGGCAGAGTGAAGACATCTTTAAGAGGCAGAGTGAGAACATCCATTAGAGACAGAGTGAGGACATCTTTAAGAGGCAGAGTGAGGACTTCTATTAGAGGCAGAGTGAGGACATCTATTAGAGACAGAGTGAGGATATCTATTAGAGACAGAGGACATCCATTAGAGGCTGAGTGAGGACATCTATTATAGGCAGACTGAGGACATCTTTTAAGAGGCAGAGTGAGGACATGTATTAGAAACAGAGTGAGAATATCTATTAGAGGCAGAGTGAGGACATCTTTAAAAGGCAGAGTGAGGACATCCATTGGAGGTATGGTGAGGACATCTATTAGAGGCAGAATGAGGATATCTATTAGAGGCAGAATGAGGATATCTATTAGAGGCAGAGTGAAGACATCTTTAAGAGGCAGAGTGAGGACATGTATTAGAAACAGAGTGAGGATATCTATTAGAGACAGAGTGAGGACATCTATTAGAGACAGAGTGAGGATATCTATTAGAGACAGAGGACATCCATTAGAGGCTGAGTGAGGACATCTATTATAGGCAGACTGAGGACATCTTTTAAGAGGCAGAGTGAGGACATGTATTAGAAACAGAGTGAGAATATCTATTAGAGGCAGAGTGAGGACATCTTTAACAGGCAGAGTGAGGACATCCATTGGAGGTATGGTGAGGACATCTATTAGAGGCAGAATGAGGATATCTATTAGAGGCAGAATGAGGATATCTATTAGAGGCAGAGTGAAGACATCTTTAAGAGGCAGAGTGAGGACATGTATTAGAAACAGAGTGAGGATATCTATTAGAGACAGAGTGAGGACATCTGTTAGAGGCAGACTGAGGGCATCTATTAGATGCATAGTGCGGACATCTATTAGGGGCAGAGTGAGGACATCTTTAACAGGCAGAGGGAGGACATCCATTGGAGGCATGGTGAGGACATCTATTAGAGGCAGAATGAGGATATCTATTAGAGGCAGAGTGAAGACATCTTTAAGAGGCAGAGTGAGAACATCCATTAGAGACAGAGTGAGGACATCTTTAAGAGGCATGGTGAGGACTTCTATTAGAGGCAGAGTGAGGACATCTATTAGAGGCAGACTGAGGACATCTTTTAAGAGGCAGAGTGAGGACTTCTATTAGAGGCAGAGTGAGGACATGTATTAGAAACAGAGTGAGGATATCTATTAGAGGCAGAGTGAGGACATCTTTAAAAGGCAGAGTGAGGACATCCATTGGAGGCATGGTGAGGACATCTACTAGTGGCAGAGTGAGGACATCTGTTAGAGGCAGAGTGAGGGCATCTATTAGAGGCATAGTGCGGACATCTATTAGAGGCAGAGTGAGGACATGTATTAGAAACAGAGTGAGGATATCTATTAGAGGCAGAGTGAGGACATCTTTAAAAGGCAGAGTGAGGACATCCATTGGAGGCATGGTGAGGACATCTACTAGTGGCAGAGTGAGGACATCTGTTAGAGGCAGAGTGAGGGCATCTATTAGAGGCATAGTGCGGACATCTATTAGAGGCAGAGTGAGGACATGTATTAGAAACAGAGTGAGGATATCTATTAGAGGCAGAGTGAGGACATCTTTAAAAGGCAGAGTGAGGACATCCATTGGAGGCATGGTGAGGACATCTATTAGAGGCAGAATGAGGATATCTATTAGAGGCAGAGTGAAGACATCTTTAAGAGGCAGAGTGAGAACATCCATTAGAGACAGAGTGAGGACATCTTTTAAGAGGCAGAGTGTGGGTATTTATTATAGGCAGAGTGAGGACATCTATTAGAGACAAAGTGAGGATATATATTAGAGACAGAGTGAGGATGTCTATTAGAGGCAGAGTGAGGACATCTATTAGAGACAGAGTGAGTAAATCTATTAGAGGCAGAGTGAGGTCATCTATTAGTGAGAGCATCTATTAGAGACAGTGAGGACATCTTTAAGAGGCAGAATGAGGACATCTATCAGAGGCACAGTGAGGACATGAGGATATCTATTAGAGACAGTGAGGACATCTATTGCAGGCAGAGGGAGTACATCTGTTACGGGTAGAGTGAGGACATCTATTAGAGGCAGAGTGAGGACATCTATTACGGGTAGAGTGAGGACATCTATTTGAGGCAGAATGAGGACATCTGTCGAAGTGGACAGAAAATTAGAGTGATGCCCATCTTCAACAAACAAAAAACTGCTCATCTTTTGAAAACACTGTATTAAAACACTCTGCTATCTTTTACGTGTTATTTCACCTCTAATGAAAGATCACCTCTGTAAGAGATCACCTTTGTACCTGCCCTCAGGGTAGACTCTCAATACATAGACCACTGTAGTATTACTGATGTCATTTGGTGAATGAAAATCCTGAACTCTTGAGAGGTAAAGAGAGCAGAGCCATCGCCTACTACTGTGAACCCCAAGAGCAGGTCATGTGTGGGGATATTGTATTGAGGGTGGGAAAGGGGTTTCCCATACTGGCGTACTGGGGCTTTTTATTTTACCGTACTGGCGTACTGGAAGCCCTCTTATTTTACATACTTCGTACTATCCAAAATGTTGATAGATTTTTATTTTCTGTACTACGTACTCTAGAAAAATAATTACCTGTACCAGCGTACTGAACCCCCCCCCCTTACCCCCCTTCTGTATTGGTAGCAGGTTGGTCAGAGCACAAAATACTTTCTCTCACTTCTGCTTGAGGGACTGGTCCCATGTTGAGGGACAACTTGTCATTCTTAAAAGCATTTCTACACCCTCAATGTGTAAGCTAAATGTAGCTCTAGTTCAGGATCCTTTGGTTACCTTTCCTCTGGGTGCTGAATCATCGTGTCAATGTCATAGTTATGAGTCCCATTAGGGGACCTGCTCTTTTGAGTGGAGTGTTTTGAGGTGTATTTCCCCTGCCGTGAAGTCTAAAAGACCTGCCTCCCCACTATGTTGGTAAATCAACCAAATGTAGTGGCCAGGTAATGTATTATAACACAAATCTGA
Source organism: Hermodice carunculata (assembly GCA_964020975.1). NCBI lineage: Eukaryota > Metazoa > Annelida > Polychaeta > Eunicida > Amphinomidae > Hermodice > Hermodice carunculata. Next base: position 99,911 of record CAXHWN010000551.1, read on the forward strand.
GAAATTTGTTAATAATTTCAATATGTTAGCAATACTTACCTATCCACTGCACAAAGGCCCACCCAACCCAGCCCACCCTACTTGAGGTCATTCCAAGGTTGGTCTGTTGTGAGAAACAGATGTGATTGGTCAATACCGGTGGTCAGTTAGTGGGCCCTGGGTCAACCAGTAGAGGGTGCCACATGGCATCCGGTCCAGAGGAACATGTACGGAGAAATGTTTTTTGATGAGATATAGTTTTGGCATGAATATGATTTCAAAGAGATCTTACCAAATGTAGTGGATAGGTAAGTATTACCAATAAATATGAAATTATAATAAATATCCCAGTTGTGTCAATAATCAACCTATAATATGAAAATGCTAATTTGGGGAGGGGGGGTTGCTTTAAAAAAAATGACTCTAAGAGTTATTGTTATAATTTGCAAAACAGAGTTTAAACTATGATATTCCAGTCACAGTGAATCGAACAGATAAGAATGTTTTAAGGAAAATATATACTCATAGTTTACAAGGGTTTTCCTTGTATATTAAAAATATTTTTTTGAATAGTTATGAACAGAGTTGTAATATATATAACTGCTATGTTTGTCAAAGTAATTAACAATTATATTTTCCCACCCATGTTGTGTGTGTAAACTGTATTATATCTTGAAGTTTATTTCGACATTTATTGTTAAAGTAACTGCCATCTATATTGTTTCAAATGTTTAAGACTTAAAGGTGGCTCCTATGAGAGCGACATGTATTTGTCTTAATAGGAGTCCCCCTAGCCACATCAATTTTTTTATCATTACATACATATATCTCAATATTGAAATCGCCATTGTATTGATTGGCTAAAATAAATGAGTTTTGAGTTTGAGTTTGAGTTTGAGTTTGTTGACAATACTTGTGTACAGTGTGATAGTGTGATACAGGTTACTTACATTTCCTGCTGTTTTGACATTTTGGCTAGTGTATAAAGCACATGTACAGGGTCTTTACTGTCCACCAGTGCGAATTGTTACCTTGGGTACAATTGAACAGACCTGCACTGCCTGGGTACATATTAAAGGACGTCAGTGCGTTCATTTGATCAGCACCTGTTGTGTCTGTATAAGTAATATTTTTAGTTTAAGTACTTCATATTATTTACATTTCAGCACCTGTTATGTTTGTTTAAGTTATGGTTGTGTACCTTAACTTCAGCAAGCTTTGTCTGAATAAGAACCTTCTACATGGCAAGGTCTGCTTTATGTGACTCAACTAGACTTTTTTTACTTAGCAACTAAGTTGGTATCCCTGCAGAAAAAAAATGTTTACATTTCTTTTTTGTTGACCTTGACACACTACTGTGGCTGTGTAAGCTGGTGGATTGTCATATTTATGTCTTCCAGTACATGATATGGGAAATACATTGTTTTTGTGTCCAATTCTTCTGGTTCTTGTTATAATTGTTTACCCTGCAGCACCTGGTACAGTTTTTTTTGTTTGTTTTTTTTTTGGGGGGGGGACATATTCTGTTCATCATCTTGCAAGTTGCATTGCAGCACTGTGGTGGCCCTGTTAAGAAGAAAATTATACTCATTTCTTTAACAGACAACCAGTTATTGGTTGTTTACATTTCTTGGTATTTATGTTCCAGTCTTACTGTGGTTGTGTAAACAAGATTATCCTTTATACATGTTGTTCTTTACATATAAGTAGTCTGTAAACAAGATTATATTTTTCTTCTTAACATTGCAGCAGTGTGTAAACATGAAAAATCTTTACATGTCTGGCTGTTTATATTATTTGCAGTGTGTAAAGAGGACTACGTACTTTCTATTTCTACAATTTGTAAACAGGATTATTCTTTACATTTCTGCTTGTTACATGTACATTGTATCAGTGTGGAAGGTAAATTCTTCACATTTCTGATTGTATACATTTTAGAACTGTAAAGAGGATTATATTTACATTTCTGAATGTTTACATTGTAGCATTGAGCAAAAAAGGATTAGGCATCAGGTTTCTGATTGTTCACATTGTAGCAGTGTGTAAACAGGATTATTCTTTATGTCTCTGGCTGGTTACATTGTAGCAGTGTGTAAACAGGATTATTCTTTATGTCTCTGGTTGTTTACATTGTAGCAGTGTGTAAACAGGATTGTTCTTTGTGTCTCTGGTTTACATTGTAGCAGTGTGTAAATAGGATTATTCTTTATGTCTCTGGTTGTTTACATTGTAGCAGTGTGTAAACAGGATCATTCTTTATGTCTCTGGTTGTTTACATTGTAGCAGTGTGTAAACAGGATCATTCTTTATGTCTCGGCTTGTTTACATTGTAGCACCTGCTGTGCCTGATCCTCCAAGCCTTGGCTGTATTGCCATGAACCCCACCTACCACCAGGCGCTGTCAGAGGCAGACATCCCAGACACTCTGATGCAACTACTGCTGCCCTCTGATGAGTGGTACTACACCAACCACAGTACCAAGTATGCGCGCTATGTGAAGTACCATGCTGCTCGCATTCTTGTATATATGGGACTTTTCCACAGGCTGGGTGGGCGTGTCGACTTGTTCGACACAAAAGGTAAGTACCAGACAGTTCCTCGTAAAATGGCAACGGTTGTAATCACTGTGATAACACAGACCAGATGTCTCCTGACAAGAGCCCCTTGCAGTTGCTTGGTGCAGTGTCAGTGGTCAGCAGCTGTATGTGTAAGTTGTGGAATCAGTCCCACTCTAACCTTTAGGGGAAAACTTACAGTCTCACACCAACTATTG